>JAMZAV010002533.1:0-300644 GCA_024449915.1 Sweltsa coloradensis
AAAAAACCCGCGGGTTTTTAACCAAAACGATTTAAAATTTGGCGTTCTCCTTGTATTTAGATAGTGAGCGCAGCAAAATTTTTTATCAACGAGATCAAGCGGAAGGGAAACTCCTGTGGGGATGTCAGTTGTTTGCTTTTTAAGCATAAGGCCGAAGGCCAAAAAATTAGGTAAAATTTGACAAGGTTTTGTTTTTGAAAAAATATTTGTTTTTTGTCAGTCTGTGAAAATGCCCAGTGCCCAAGGTGTAACGAATTTTGCACGCTCAAGTACCCCCCAAATTTCCCGATGGATTTTGACTAAACCTTGCAATCTTTACACGTATTTCGACTGACTATTTTTTCCCATAGTTTGTCACAGGGGGTAGACTACCTGCTTCATATGCATTTCAAAACGTTTTTTTTTTTTTAAATTCAATCCAGAAATTACTAAATCTTTGTAAACCCCAGGTCCCCCACTTTCCGGATATAAGGGCGCCTTACCAACAAAACTGGGGTAAAGCCAAAGTCAGTGAACGATCATGTTTTTAAATACGGAGGGCGGGAACATCTGCATACAAGTTGTTGATTAAAGGTATAAATGATAGGGGGTGATTTTATTTATTAAAGGGGGGCGTCAATTTAAGGCCATAATGCGCACTGTAGCTTTTTATGATAGGCTAGGGGGGAAAAGACCATATGTGTTTAGATCCAGTCTTTTTTAAGGGGGAGAAAAGGGAAGACCCCCGGGTACAAAACCCCATGGTCACTCTATTCACCTCTAAAAACGATTTTTGGCGTTTTTCCTATTTATAATTGGTTTGCAACTTACAAACACTATCCCCAACGTTTTGTATTGTATTAATTTCTTTTTGCCATCTGGGCAAAGGTCATTGGGCCTAACTTTTTGTATTTTGTATACCCAAATTTTGCCTTACTTACTTTAATCTTTGAGTATATTCTAACTAAACTCAATTTTAAGTTAAAATCGTTTTTCATTTTTTGCATCTCTACAATCACTTTTCACAAAACCCTCGTAAAAACCCCTTAATTCTGCGGCCGGCCCTTTTTGGGGGCTCCGGGCAAATACCTTTAAAAATTGTTATATGTTTTGAAAGAATTTAAAAACAATAATTAAATTCTTTAAAAACAAAAAAAAAATACATGAACTGAATTCAGACAATTGTAAACGCTCACCTCAATTTTATCCAATACCGCGAATCCTTCGTAAACAAGAAATTTAGAAAATTTAAAAAAAAATGGAGGCAATACAAAAAGAGCTGCCCAAAAAGGGTACTTAGAAAGGGAAATACCCGATAGGGGGAATAATTTGGGTGGCGTAGCGAAGATTCCCTTTACTTACATGGAGAAAAAAAACCGGAAGTTTTTTTTTTTTTTTTTTTTTTTTTTTGTTCACACGATTCCGGCTAAACCCATACCCCAATTACAATGAAATTTTTTGGGGGGCCTTCGAAATCTCTGAACTTAAATGCCACGTTTTTTTTACGCAAAAAAAAAAAATTTCATTAAAAATCGCAATTTTAAAGATTTTTTTCGATTTTTAAAAAAAATTTTTCACTTATAAACCCACATGCTTTACCCTGTTATGATTTTTTCAAAACCTTAATTTTTTGAATTTAAAAAATTTATGTGAAATTTGAGCACAATGAAAAATTTTTTTCTTATGAAAATCGCATTTTTTCGATTTGTTTTTAATTTTTAAAACATTCTTTGACGAATAATACCTACATGCTTTATCCAATTGTAATGATTTTTTCACAGAACCTCAATTTTATGAATTTATATATTTGTGTAAAATTTGGGCGCAATCGAAAAAAAATTCTTATGAAAATCGCAATTTTACACTTTTTTCGTTTAAAAAAACATACGCTCATCCAACAACGCGCCAGAAAAAGCGTTTGCGAAGCTTCCTAGTAAATGGACAGGTAGTAAGGAGCTGGAGGATAGACGAAGGATGGACAGACTAGGGAAAATGCACAAGGTGACTAGAGTCATGGCCTGTAACAAATTTGCTCTAGCTCTTCAAAAAAAGAATTAGGTGCAAAACCCCGTATAACAAGCTGAAAATTTAACCAAGTGTTCTCAACCCCTGTTTTAACTACTATGTAAAATTACCCGAAATCATTTTTAGGGGAAAAAGGGTTTTTAAAAAATGGCAAACGGGTAATTTTAAAAAAAAAGGGGAAGTTTTAAAAATCATTAAGAAATAGCGGGAAGCTAATCGTTAAAAAAATCACAACCTTGTTTTAACACTATTTTTCAATATCCTAAACGTAAAAAAGGCAAAGACCCCTTTTTTAAATTTTATAAGTCTGTTTTATACATAAATAGACCCCGAAAACATTTTTAAACCTTTTGAATTTTTCAATCTCATTCTTCAGACAAAAATAGGAATATCTAAAATTTATCAACAATAGAGTCATTTATGTTTGTTTTGATAAAAAAAATTGAAGCCTTAAAAAACGTACATTAAAAGCATTGAGTACGCTCGAAGCGCGTAGCTTTTTTGTCCATTTTACGACAAAATATAAACATAGCGAAATTTGTTTTGAAACATTATATACACGCTAACTAGTAACAATGTTTTGAAACCCACAAATACAACCCTTTCACATCAAACTTTATTTAGAATATCTAGAAACGTTCAAAATAAAAGGAACCCTACAAAAAAAATTACAAAATATGAAAGTACTCTTTTTAATAGAAATCACCACACATGACTACCTAAAAATTTTATACACTCTCTCAAAAAATTCATTAAATTAATAATAGCTTTTGTAAAGATTAAAAGGAAAAAAAGGCTTTAAGGGGGCAAGTTCAATGATTAGGGTTTCTTTATATGAAAACCATACGAACACTCGCAAAATCAGCAGTTCGGTTAACCCCGTGGTGCACTGCCCAAATGTAATAGACCGGGAACAAAGAAAAAGTTTAAAAATTATTTTTGGGATGATGTAGAATCCCATTTCATGACCTCTTTACCTTCGTTTTGGCATCATAGTGTAAAAGTTTTGTCTTGAAAATTGAACCGAACAGTCTCGAATCATAGGAAATATCTGTACAATCCATCCTTTTTGAAAGCAGGGGCCTTTATCGAAATCAGTGACAAGAACTTTGTTTACAAAGCAGAAAAAAAAATTTAAACCATTTTCCATTCAAAAGGTCCCTCATGATTCCGGATAAGGTCCTGCTGAGAATGAAACACAACTGGTTCGAATACTTTTCTAAAAAATTTTTTTATGGAAAATGGGACGGCATGCATTGATATTCAGTGTCAACTCCAGCTTTTTTAAAAAAATTGAAATGAACATTTCAAAAACTTTAGGGGCGTTTTTTTTCCTTTTTTCAATGAGTTTTGCAAGCCCCAAATAAAGTCTAGGGCTTGGCATTTTTTTGTTAAATAGTTTGATCTTTTTTTTTGCGGATTCCATGATTGTTTTTGTGTTGTGTATTTTTGATAACAGTCTCATGATACCTCGCGTTTACAGGAAGAGATCCTTTAAAAATAAAATTCGTTTGCCTTTTTTTGATCACCTCTATTTAACTCGGTTTTGCAAAAACAGATCTCTGATCGAACAGGTTATCTCAACAAGTCCCGAACGCCCTCTTTTAAAATTTATTTCTTTCCTCGCCACAAAGAAAGAGTTGATTTCCAATAAAATTTTTAAGTGATTGCCCCTAGCAAGGCGTTTAGATCAGTTGGTCATTGTAGTGGGCCCTTCTTCAAATAAACGTTTTTTGCCTTTTTCACGTTGCGTGAGTCTGTAAACAGTTCTACTTTTTTGGTGAAATTTGTATGGAAAAATGTTAACTGACTTTTCGGTATTTAAGACTTTAATTGCCACATCGCCTGCCTACCCCCCAAAACGATTTTTAAGTGTACAAAGCCTTTCTTACATTAGTCAAAATGTTTATTTTCTGGGAATTAATGGGCCTTTCTTCCCATAAAAATAAGAACACACCGGTAGTTCTGTGAAATGTTGATTTATATATTCTTTCCCCGAAGAGATCGGCAAAATCGTCCTTGTCACCTTTTTAATAAATGTGCGGTTGTTGAGTAAGTGTTTTAAAATATTTATTAGTCGTATAAAACTATTTAAACATTACTTTTATATAAGTAGTAACTTGCCCGTACTCACCCATTTCCAGGTTATTTGTACGTTTTTCATGTTTTACTTTAAAAAGAAATAGTAAAACAACAGACACAACCTTCGTAGGACTAAATAAAACTTCCAAAAAATTAGTAAATTTAACACAAAAAACGGGCACGATTATAAAATACAAAACGAACTGCCCTTTTCGAAATATCAACGGGACTGAACTGAATTTTTCCTTTTGTAAGCTCTTGCACCCTTACACTAATTTATTTTGTATTTGTAATTATTTTTAATAACTTGATAGAGTTGAGCGTAGATCATTTGGTTTAAGATTTTGGGGATATAACGCATGATACGAATTGGAAGATGCGGTTAAAAAACGAATATCCACCCGTGGGGGGGCTCGATTAAACACGCGAAAAATTTTTATGTTTTTGCATTTGGGAGTAAAGATCGTAAAACAGAAGAGTGGCAAACAAGCGTGGTGGATCGTACGTCCGTCAATTTTTTTTTTGCGTTGTGTGCATTTTATTTTTTTAAGCCAAAAGGGTGAGGGGCTGAAAAAACTGGACAAGGGATGAAAATTTTGGGAATTATTTGTGTTTAAAAAATAATATTGGCTGTTGTGTTTTTTAACAATGTTATCGCCATTAAATCACAAAACTATGAATATTTTATAACTATATTTGCACACAGCAACATTTAAATAACAAACAGCACAGCCTAAAACTTTAAAATTGGGCCCCAAAAATTTTTTTCCATGTTTTACTTTTTTTAGTCTTAATTATATTAATTTAAAAAGGGTACGTGTAAATTCGTCATAATTTACAAAACATTTTATAACAAAGGAGAAGGCGGGGTCATTTTGCAGTTAAAACCCCTATGGAGTAATCTAAAAATACAAAGAAGGAAATCAATCTGGTTTTTTTTTTATATATACTAAAGGGGTTTTCCCCTAGGGTAGTAAATTTAAAAACAACTAATAAATTTTTATGTAGGCTAACAGTAGGGGGAAATAAGAAAATTATATTTATTTTTTTCTATTATGACCAATTTCTAAAACTACATATAAAAATATATAATAAATAGATTTAAATTTTATGCTTATTTCTTTCGTTTTTTATGTGAAGATTTTTTATTGTATATAAGGAGATTTCGAAAGCAAAATTGGGAAAAATAGTGAATCAAAAATATATTTTTTGCTTTTTGCCCTTTTTTTCCTTTTTTTTTTTCCTTTTCCCCTAAAGTGATTTCGGGTTCTTTTTCACCACACATTTTTTTGTGAGGACCCAAGGAAGGTTTGGTTTTAAAAACAGCGTGGTTTTACGGTTTGTGCATAAAAAAGGGAAAAAATTTAATATTGGTTAGTCCATAAATCATTTAAGTTTCCCCCTTTAAAAACCTTTTTTTAGCCTTTTTAGTAAGGCTTTTAAAAAATTTAATGAATTTCTGAGAGTGTTTCAATTTGTGTGTCGTCATGTAATGCGATTTTCTATGTTAAAAACGAGTTCAGTGCATATTTTGTGATTTATTTTGTAGGGTTTTCCCTTTTATTTTGAACGGGTTTTTTGATATTCTAACTAAAGCCTCATGTAAAATGGTTTTATTTGTTTAGTTTTATAAAATATGTTCTGGTTGGCGTGGTATTAAAAGTTTCAAATTCAAAATTAAAACATGTTCATATTTTGTCGGGAAAAAATGGACAAAATGATACGGTTCGAGGTACAATCAACTTTTTAAAAGTACGTTTTTCAAGGTTCAATTTTTTTTATCGAAGCAACACATAGATGGGCTCTATTGTGGATAAATTTTTGATAATTCTACTATTTTGTCTGAAGGGAATGAGATTGAAATATTGCGAAACGGTTTTTAAAAAGCATTTCGGGGTCTATTTTTGTGTAAAACAGACTATATGAAATTAAAATGGTTGGTCTTTTTTCCATTTTTTAGTTTATGGATATTATAATGTGGTTAAAAAAAAAGGGTGTGCAGTTTTTGTCCAGCGATCGCTTCCAGCTATTTTTAATGATGTTACGAAACTTCCCCTTTTTTTTTATAAGTTCCCCCCTTTCCCCTTTTTTAAAACCCTTTTCCCCCTAAAGTGTTTCGGGTAATTTTTCACAGTAGTTTTAAACAGGGGGTTTAGAACACTTGGGTTTAAATTTTTGCTTTTTTACGGTTTGTGCACCTAAAAAAATGAAATTTCAAAATTTTTTTTCTCTTCATCGGGAAAGAATGGGGAGAGATGAATAGCTTTCTAAGGAGGGCTAATTATTATCTTGCAAGAGGGATCATAATATGGAAATAATATGAGAGAGGGAAATGGGCGACTTATTTAGGAAGGAACTCGTTCATGGCCAGAACGGTGGGAAAAGTGGAAAGGCCCGACAGGGGGGGGATGGTGAAAAGGATATATTGTTGGTGAGTTTTTAGTGTACTTGTTAATTGTTATTTTTATACCTCAAAAAAAATCATATTAAAACCTTATCTAGGGGTTTGGTAATTTTTTCAACTTTTTTTTTTTCAAAAGGCAATACATCACCATTACCTTAATGTCATGTAAAATAAGAACGTTGCAGCCCAGCTCTTTTGATCAAAATGGGCCCAAAGTCACAAAAAATATCCCCTTTAAAAAATCGAAAAAAAAAATCGAAAAAAGTACGATTTTTCATGAGAAATATTTTTTCGATTTATAAAAAACGTGGCAGGTCTAAGTTCAGAGATTTCGAAGGTCTCCTCCAATTTTCATCAAGATCGCATATTATGCCGTTTGCCCGGTAGAGCGCGAACAAACAAACAGAAAAAACAGAAAAACAAACAAACAAACACACAAAAAAAAACATTGGAGCTAAATTTTTTGTGGGGTCATAAAAAATTGCTAAAAACACTCACCCTCATTAGATTAGAAAGAGTGAGGGAAATGAAGTAAGAGGGAAGAGGGAAGCAGTCAAGCTTAATTGAGATTCATGAGAGAGATGAAGGGCGGAAGGCGCAAACAAAATGGGATATGGAAATAAGGCAAGAATAAATTTGGGAAGAAAGCAAGAAAAGGGAATTCAAGAAGAACAAGAATATTATGAAGGATGAAAAGAAGAAAGGAAGGATGAAAAACCTACCACCGACTACCAGTCATTAGTAGGAGGATAGCCTTCTTTAATCAATGGTAGGAGAAGGCAAACTATCAAACAAATCTTGGACCGTGGCCGCAGGTTTGAAATTTGAAATTGTTATCGGCATTTCTACCGGAACAGTCTCAATATCCCTTTTACCGGGTACGGGAACGAAAGTGCTGCATAGTTTGGGGGGAGTGTGGTGCCCTAAAAAAAGCAGGCAGTGGTCGGACGAACGGGAGGCGGGGGTAAACGGGGTCCGTCCTTTCTCAGCTCCAAAAAAAGATCGCGCGAGGAAGGCGATGGTAGGTGCTGTAGCACGGCGGCAACTGTATGAACCCGCAGATTTAACAGTCTTTCCCCAATATAAAAATAAAGTAATATTCAAAATAGGGAATATTTACTAGTACCGCCGTGGTCGTGAACGGAAAGGCTAAAAGGGAGAACGTGAAAAAGTACAACAGCCCGTGAAACAAGCCAAAAGGAAAAAATAAAAAAACAAAATTTTTTTACTATATTTTGTTTTTCCACACATTCCCCCCCCCCCCCCCCCCCAAAGTTTTGTTGTTTTTTTTGTAAGCTGGCATCGTTCTGATTCAACACTGATAAAAATGGATCAAAATCACCTAATTTTAAAAACGTATTCAAATTAAATTAAACCGAGAGAGAATGACTCCGTTACTACTGATCGTATTATTGGGTGGCAATAAAAGGGATAATATTATATTTTTGTACTACTGAAAGGAAAATTAAACTATACCCAGAACGTTATTTTTTTGCCTTTTTTTTTCAAAAATAATTCCCCCTGAAAAAGATTTTTCTTGTAGGCTGCAGTTTTTAGCGCTGTCCCAAATTGGATGTGCAGTCATGTTTACATCAAATGGGGATCGCCATCGTCGGTTAGTCGTTTCCCCCGTTAAAATTTCTACTTTTTTTTCCAAAAAAAAATATATAATCCACAATAGGATATAATTTAGGGCCATTGTTTCAGTGAAAAAATGCACGTTTTTTTACGTTTTTTTTTTACCCGATGTATTGTCGGTTTATCGGTGGGGGGGGGGGGGGGGGGGGGGGTTTTTTGGGGGGGGGGGGGTTTTGGGGGGGGGGGGTTTGGGGGGGGGGGGGGTTTTGGGGGGGGGGGGTGGGGGGTTTTGGGGGGGGGGTGGGGGGTTTGGGGAGTTTTTTAACCCCAAATGTTTTCACCCAGTGCCCACTTTTTTCGAAATAATTTCCCAAAATTTGATTTAATTGTGTGGAATGCACGTTTTTTTAGCGGACTGACTGCTTAAATTTATTGGGGGGTCAAAAATAACGAATATAAATATTCCTACATGAAAGTGAGCTTTGTTTTACTATACCCCCAATGTTCACAGTGCCCCATTTTTTTTAGAAAAAAAAAATTGATTTTTTTGTGCGATCACTTTTTTTGGGGCTGACGTAATGCTAAATTATTGGGGGGTCAAAAAATAACGAATATGCATTTAATTCTAATGAAGTGGGCTTTTTTTTACTAACCCCCAAGTTGCACAGTCCTACTTTTTTCAGAAAAAAACAAAATTGATTTTTTTGTGTGGGTGATGCACGTTTTTGGAGCGACTGTACTGCTTTTAATTTATTGGGGGTCAAAAAAAACGAATAGCATTTAGTTCTACATAAAAATGGGCTTTGTTTTACACACCCCATGTTGCACAGTCCCACTTTTTTTAGAAATAAATTCAAAAGAATTAGGGTTTATTTTTGGCTGATGCACGTTTTTTGGGGTGACTGTACTGCTTGAAATTTTTTGGGGGTTTAAAAAAATAACGAAAAAAAGCATTATGTTCACATAAAAAAAGGGGTTTGTTTTACTACACCACAATGTTGCACAGTGCCACTTTTTTTTAGAAATAAATTTAAAAAAGAATTAGATTTAATTGTGTGGCGATGCAAGTTTTTGGAGGACTGTACTGCTTAAAAATTTTTGGGGGGTTTTAAAAAAAAACGAATAGCATTTAGTTTACATTGGGGGGTTTTTTTTACTTTTCCCCCAAAGTTGCACAGTGCCACTTTTTTCAAAAAATTAAAAAAAAATTAGATTTTTTGTGGGCTGTGAAGTTTTTTGGGGCTGACGTACTGCTTAATTTTTGGGGGTCAAAAAATAACGAAAATGCATTTAAGTTTACTTAATGGCTTTGTTTTTCTTTACCCACAATGTTGCACAGTGCCCACTTTTTTTTAGAAATAATTAACAAAAATTACGATTTTTTGTGCGGGTGATGCACGTTTTGGAGCTGACTGACGCTTGAATTTTGGGGGGGGAAAAATAAAAGTTATATTAATTCACATGTAAATGTGCTTGTTTTACATACCCCAAAATTGCACAGTGCCTACTTTTTTTTAGAAATAATTCAACAAAAATTACGATTTATTTGGGGGCTGATCACGTTTTTGGAGCTGCTGTACGCTTGAATTATTGGGGGGGGCAAAAATAACGATATGCATTCAAATTTCATTAATGTGCTTTTTTTTACATACCCCAAAAAGTTGCACAGTCCTCTTTTTTAGAAATAATTTTCCCCTTTTTTTGTCGGATGCACGTTTTTGGGGTGACTGTACGTTAAAATTTTTTGGGGGTCAAAAAAAAAACGAAAAAGCATTCAAGTTCTACTGTAAGGGGGCTTTTTTTTACTATAACCCCCAATGTTTCCAGTCCCCTTTTTTTTAGAAAAAATTTCCCAAAAAATTTTTGTGCGGGTGATGCACGTTTTTTTGGGGCTGACTGTAGCTTAATTATTGGGGGGGCAAAAAAAAAACGAATAGCATTTAAGTTCTACATGTAAAGGGCTTTGTTTATTAAACCAAAAATGTTGCACAGTGCCTCTTTTTTCAGAAATAATTCAACGAAAATTACGATTATTGTGCGACGATGCACGTTTTTTAAATGATTACTGCTTGAATTTATTGGGGGGGCAAAAAATAACGAATATGCATTCAAATTAAGTAAGGTGCTTTTTTTACTTCCCCCCCCAAGTTTCACAGTCCTACTTTTTTTTTAGAAATAATTCAACAAAATTTCATTTTATTGTGCGCGATGCCGTTTTTTGGAAACTGACTGTACTGCTTAAAATTTTGGGGGGGGAAAAAATAACGAAAATTTCATTCAAGTCAATGTAAGGGGCTTTTTTTTACTATACCCACAATGTTGCACAGTGCTACTTTTTTTTAGAAAAAATTTAAAAAATTCGATTTTTTGGCGGGTGATGCACGTTTTTGGAGCTGACTGTACTGCTTGAAATTTTTGGGGGGCAAAAAAAAACGAATATGCATTCAAGTTCTCATGAAGTGGGCTTTGTTTTACGTACCCAAAGTGCCGGCCTACTTTTTCAGAAATAATTAAAAAAAAAAAAGATTTATTAGCGGGTTGCACGTTTTTGGGGCTGATGTACTGCTTGGAATTTATTGGGGGGGAAAAAAAAAAAGAATAGCATTCAATTCTACAGTAAGTGGGCTTGTTTTTTTACCCCCAAGTTTCACAGTGCCTACTTTTTCAGAAAAATTAAAAAAATTACGTTTTTTGGCGGTGAGCACGTTTTTGGAGCTGACGTATGCTTGAATTATTGGGGGGTCAAAAAAAAACGAATATGCATTTAGTCTACATGAAAAATGGGTTTTTTTTATACCCCAATGTTTTTACGTGCCACTTTTTTTTGAAATAATTCCATTTATTGGCTTTATGCAGTTTTGGGCTGATGACTGCTTAATTTTTTTGGGGGGTCAAAAAAAAACGAAATGCATTTAAGTTTAAATGAAGTGGGCTTTGTTTTTTATACCCACAAAGTTTGACCCTGCCCCTTTTTCAGAAAAAATTTCGATTTATTGGCGCTGATGCCCCTTTTTTAGCTGACTGTACTGCTTAATTATTGGGGTCAAAAAAAAAGGGAAAAGCATTAAGTTCAATAAAAATGGGCTTTGTTTATAACCCCAATTTTCACTGCCCACTTTTTTTAGAAATAATCCAAAATTAAGATTTATTTGGGGTGAGCACGTTTTTTGGGGCGACTGTACTGCTTTAAATTTTTTGGGGGGTCAAAAAAAAGAATAAGCATTTTGTTCTACTAAAAAGTGGGGGTTTTTTTCATACACCCCCAATGTTGCACAGTGCCCCCTTTTTTTTAGAAAAAATTCAAAAAGAATTAGGGTTAAATTTTGTGCTGATGCACGTTTTTTGGGGCGGGCGTATGCTTTAATTTTTTGGGGGGTCAAAAAATAACGAAAGCAATAGTTTTTACATAAAGTGGCTTTTGTTTCACTAACCCACAAGTTCCAGTGCCTACTTTTTTTCGAAATAATTCAACAAAAATTAAGATTTAAATTTTGTGGTGATGCACGTTTTGGAGGACTGTACTGCTTAAATTTATTGGGGGGTCAAAAAATAACGAATATCAATCATGTCCCACATGAAAGTGAGCTTTGTTTCACTATACCCAAATGTTGCACAGTGCCTACTTTTTTCAGAAATAATTCCGAATTTATTTTGTGCTGATGCACGTTTTTTGGGGCTGATGTACTGTAAATTTTTGGGGTCAAAAAATAACGAATATTTCAATTTATTCTCAGGTGGGCTTTTTTTAACCCCAAATGTTGCACAGTCCTACTTTTTTTTAGAAAAATTCCGAATTTAAATTTTTGTGGGTGATGCACGTTTTTTGGGGCGGGGCTGTACGCTGAATTTATTTTGGGGGGTTAAAAAATAACGAATAGCATTTAGTTCTCATAAAAAGGGCTTTGTTTACTACACCCACAATTTGCCAGTCCTACTTTTTTTCAGAAATAATTCAAAAAGAATTAGGGTTAATTGTGGGCTGTGCACGTTTTTGGAGCTGCGTACTGCTTTTAAATTTTTTGGGGTTAAAAAATAACGAATAAACATTTATTTTTCATAAAAAATGGCTTTGTTTCCACACCACAAGTTGCACAGGCCTACTTTTTTTTGAAATAATTCAACAAAATTTTGATTAATTGTGGGTGATGCAATTTTTGGGGCTGACTGTACTGCTTAAAAAATTTTTGGGGGGTTTAAAAAAAAAAACGAAAGCATTTGTTCTACATTAAGGGCTTTTTTTACTTTACCCACAATGTTGCACATGCCTACTTTTTTCAGAAAAATTCAAAAAAATTAGATTATTGTGGGCGATGCAGTTTTTGGAGCTGAATGTACTGCTTAATTTTTGGGGGTCCAAAAAAAAACGAAAAGCTTTAAGTTCTACATGTAAGTGGCTTTGTTTTACTAACCCACAAAAAAAAGCACAGGCCTACTTTTTTTAGAAATAAATTAAAAAAAATTACGATTTATTTGCGGCTGATGCCGTTTTTTTGGGGTGACTGTACGCTTGAATTTATGGGGGGGTCAAAAAAAAAACGATTTTGCATTAAAATTTACATGTAAGTGCTTGTTTACTATACCCACAATGTTTCCCGGCCTACCCTTTTTTTAGAAAATAATTCAAAAAAATTACGATTTATTTCGGTGTGCACGTTTTTTTCTGACTGTACGCTTGAATTTATTGGGGGGGGAAAAAAAAACGAAAGCATTCAAGTTCTACATGAATGTCTTTTTTTCTTACCCACAAAGTTGCACATCCTATTTTTTTTAGAAATAATTCCGATTTATTTTGGGCTGATGCAGTTTTTGGACTGACTGTACTGTTAAAATTTTTTGGGGGGCAAAAAAAAACGAAATGCTTCAAATTCTACATGTAAAGGGGGCTTTGTTTTACTAAACCCACAATGTTGCACAGGGCCTACTTTTTTCAGAAAAAATTCCGGATTTATTGGCGCTGAGCACGTTTTTTTGGGGGGGAAAGTACTGCTTAATTATTGGGGGTCAAAAAAAAAACGAATATGCATTCAATTCTAATGTAAAAAGGGTTTGTTTTTCATACCAAAAAATGTTTGCACAGTGCCCACTTTTTTTAGAAAAAATTCAACGAAAAAATTTCGATTATTGTGCGCGATGCCGTTTTGAGCGACTGTACGCTTGAATTTATTGGGGGGTCAAAAAATAACGAATAGCATTCAAATTTTAAATGTAATGTGCTTTTTTTACTTACCCCACAAGTGCACATGCCTACTTTTTTTTAGAAAAAAATTTAACAAAATACGATTTATTTGCGCGATGCACGTTTTTGGAGTGACTGTACTGCTTAAAAATTTTTGGGGGGTCAAAAAAAAAAGAAAATGCATTCAAGTTTTTAAATGTAAGTGTGCTTTTTTTACTATACCACAATGTTTCACAGTGCCTAATTTTTTTTAGAAAAAAATTTAAAAAAATTCGATTTATGGCGGGTGATGCCCTTTTTTGGGGCTACTGTACGCTTAATTTATTGGGGGGTCAAAAAATAAAGAATATGCATTCAAGTTTAATTAAGGGGCTTTGTTTTATTACCCCAATGTTGCACAGTGCCCACTTTTTTCGAAAAATAAAAAAAAAAATACGATTTTTTTTAGGGGCGAGCACGTTTTGGGGCGACTGTACTCTTGAATTTTTGGGGGTAAAAAAAAAAGAAAAAGCATTCAAGTTCTACAGTAAGTGGGCTTGTTTTAATTTAAACCCCCAATGTTGACAGTGCCCACTTTTTTTAGAATAAATTAAAAAAAATACGATTTATTTAGCGGTGATGCACGTTTTTGGGGCTACTGTATGCTTAATTTATTGGGGGGTAAAAAAAACAATATGCATCAGTCTACTGAAAATGGCTTGTTATAACCCACAATGTTGCCCCCAGTGCCTACTTTTTTCAGAAATTTAATTCCCATTTATTTGCGCGATGCACGTTTTTGGGCGACTGTCTGCTTAATTTATTGGGGGGTAAAAAATAAAGAAATGATTTAAAGTTCAATGAAGTGGGCTTTTTTATTTATAAACCCACAATGTTGCCAAAAACCTACTTTTTTCAGAAAATTCCCGATTTTTTGGCGGGTGATGCACGTTTTTTGGGGTGACGTACGCTTAATTTTTGGGGGGTCAAAAAAAAAAGAATAGCATTCAGTTCTACATAAAAATGGGGTTTGTTTATAACCCACAAGTTGCACATGCCCACTTTTTTCAGAAAAAATTTTAACAAAATTAGATTTAAATTTTGGGGCTGATGCACGTTTTTTTAGTGACTTTTGCTTAATTTATTGGGGGGTCAAAAAAACGAATATGCAATCATGTCCCACATAAAATGGCTTTGTTTCACTACCCACAAAGTTGCACAGTGCCACTTTTTTTAGAAATAATTTGATTATTTGTGCTGATGCACGTTTTTTTAGGACTGTACTGCTAAATTTATTGGGGGTCAAAAAATAAGAAAGATCAAGTTCTACATGAAGTGGGTTTGTTTTTTCTATACCCCCAAAGTCAATCCTACTTTTTTTAGAAAAAATTCCGGGGTTTATTGTGGCTATGCACGTTTTTGGGGGGACTGTACTGCTTTAATTATTGGGGGGTCAAAAAAAATAAGAATAAAGATCAGTTCTACATAAAAATGGGGTTTGTTTACTAAAACCCCCAATGTTGCACAGTCCTACTTTTTCAGAAATAATTCAAAAAGAAATTAAAAATTAAATTTTGTGGCTACACGTTTTTGGAGCTGAAATGTACTGCTTAATTATTGGGGGGGCAAAAAAAACGAATAGCATTTAAGTTTACTTAAGGGGCTTTGTTTTTTTACCCCCAATGTGCCAGTGCCTCTTTTTTTAGAAATAATTCAACAAAAATTAGATTTATTTGGCTGATGCACGTTTTGGAGTGACGTACTGCTTGAATTTTTTGGGGGGGCAAAAAAAAACGAATATGCTTAGTTTTACATGTAAGTGGCTTTTTTTAAAATACCACAATGTTGCCCCAGTGCCTACTTTTTCAGAAAAAATTCAAAAAAAAATTCTTTTTGTCGGGGGATGCACGTTTTTGGGGCTGACTGTACTGCTTTAATTTTTTGGGGGTCAAAAAATTTTTGAATAGCAATCAGTCTCATGAAAATGGCTTTGTTTTAAAATTTTCCCACAATGTTGCACAGTGCTACTTTTTTCAGAAATAATTCCGAAAATTTTTTGTGTGCGCTGAGGGAGTTTTTTTCACCACTGCTTTATTTTTGGGGGATTTTTTCGAATTAATTTATGAAAATATTTTTTTAAAATTTGTGCCTCGAATAATTATTTCTTTGAAAATTTAAAAACATTTTTCCTTTTTTTTTAAAATTATAGATTAATTAAAAAATTAAAATTTAAGAAAATTTTAAATTTTTTTTTAATTTTTTTTTAAAAAAATTAATTAGTAATATTTTTTTAAAAGAACAACAGAAAATTTTTCCAAACAAGGATCAATACAATTCGCTCACCCCAATAACCGGGGGGACTTTAAACTTTTTTAGTTAGGAAACGCCCCAAAATCGTTTTTTAGACGAGTGAGTAAGCTATGTGTTGAGTACCGGAAATTCTGTTTCCTCCCCCTACCTAAGGGGGTTCAGCATGGGTTTTTTTTAGGCTAGGGTAGAGTGGCAATTATGGCCTTCAGTTGAGCCCCCTTTTGACAGGGCCTTCGAAAAACTCTGAACTTAGACTTGCAAGTTTTTTTGGGGACAATCGAAGAAATATTCCATGAATATCGTAATTTTTCGATTTTTTCGATTTTAGTGCGATATTTTTTGTTTCATTTGGGCGATTCTGACCAAAAAGGGTGGGGGTCAACGTTTATATTTCACATACATTTAAAGGGAACGGTGATGTATTGACGTTTGAAAGAAAAAAGTTTAAAAAAATAGCCCGAATCTATAGAAATAAAGGTTTTAATTTGAGTTTTTAGGTGTAAAATATTAAAACCTTTATTGCTATAGATTCTGGCTAGCTTTTTCAACTTTTCTTTCAAAAGTCAATACATCACCCTTACCTTAATGTACATGTGAAATATGAACGTTGTGGCCCCACCGTTTGGTCAGAATCCGCCCAAATAGCACGAAAATATAGATTGTAGATCTTTCTCACAGCCTTGTATGAAACTTCACAGGAGATTTTATACCTTACTCACAGCCTTGTTACAAACAATCAAAGATCCAACAGACCTAATGATTGATTTGTATGGGCCGTGTTACTATGTTGTTATATTATTATTATTTTAAATTAATATAACATGTTATAACTAAAAAGCTCATCCATCAACGCGACTAAAAACAGCGTTTGCGAAGCTTCCTAGTAAAAAACAAACTCAAAACCCAAATCAATTTTTAAGCGAGGGGGGAAGGAGCGTTTCCATTTGCCCTCTCCCGGGAAAAAAATAGTAAACTGGTTTTTTTTTTTTTGTTTTTTTTTTTATTTTGTTTGTTTTTTTTTTTTGGGGCATTTTCTCGGGGAAAACTTTTTCCGAAGGGACCCCCTGGGATCGAGTTTAAATTTTCACCCCCCGAAAGCTTTTTTTCCTCGTTAATGCCATTATTTTTGGGGAAAATTTCGTTAAAAAAGTTAAAAGTTACTTTAAAAATTTTAATGGGAAATTTTTTTTTCAAACTCAACGGCGACAAAATCTGAGATAGAAAAATCATTTAGAAGCCCCCGCCCCGGTCACAAATTATTTTAAATTTTTTTTTGATCCGATATGTAGTGTGGGGGGGAAAAATTCATTATAACAAAAAAACCTTTGCCATGGCAACAAAAAAGCGCGCGAATTTTTCAAATTTGCACTGGCCCCCTTAGAAAAACAATACTTTCGGGGGAAAGCATTCTATTTTTTTTAAACAAAGTGTTTAAATATTTTTTCCCAAGGGTCGGTCCCTCTAGATGGCGGGGATTTTAAAGTAAAGTTTAAAAACACGGGTTTTTACCCCCAAATCCCTTTTGGCAATAAAAAAATAATCCCGGGAAAACGGAACGTCGAAAAATTTTAAAAATTTTAAAAAAAAAATGTGCAAGGGGGGGTCTAGCTATAGCACTGCCGCTTATCAACGCGTCCAACTAGCTTTTCCTAAAATATTTTAAATAAATTATTTTTAAAAACTTAAATCAAAGGGTTCCCAGGGGTACTTAACACAATGACTCGCCCCATTTCGTCTACGGGGCGCGTATAAACGTTTTAAAATTTGGGGGGTTGGGGGGGTAAAATTGTTATGTTAAAATTTTATTTTGGGAGCCTAACTCTACGTAAATAGTTGCTTTCCCCTTAAACCCGGGGCGGTACTAATGATAAACCTCCCCCAGCTGAGTCAGAGAGAAAACCCAGCTGACTTGTCGACTGGTAGGGAAGAAAACCCCGATCGCGAGACAACGTGGGGGACCGGCGACCAGGGAGGTTTTTACGAGGGAACAGCCGCTGTAGGATGCTACAGTGTTTTGTGAGCCTAGATTTTGGAGATGCGGGCGACGTGGGGCCCGGAATATCGATTCCAGGCAAACCCCAGCATTCAACCCGAGCGTCTTTTGCCCGGAACCTTCTTCAAAAACACTAATTCGGAGCCCTGGGGACAAACCCAATTGGGAACCCCTAGGATTTTTTGTCAAGGATGGGGCCAATCCGGGCCCATTCACTCGTACCGGCCAGGCCCCACCCGGGAAAACAATTGGGCGCCAGGCTGGGCCCGAAAGTAATCAAACGTCCCTACCACCCCACTCCCAGGTATCACTGATTTTTATTTAATTGGCCTGAAACGGCCTACTTTTCCCCAAAAGGCGGATATTTCCCCGGGGGGGGGTTGGTGGGTCATGTTATTAGGATATGTAATGCCCCAAACCCCCCAGAGGTGGGCAGAAAATCAACATAGTGTGGAGCCTAGTCAGTGCAATAGCCCCTGCTTTGCCAAGTGGGGGCCCCTCCCTAATCTAAAGAAGGCTTTAAAAATTTGATGTCCCATTTATTTATTAATATAAACCCTTTTTAAAAATTTTAAATGCTCCATTGAAACCCTTGTGATCTACGACTAAAAGTATCTGGGCCCTACTCTTTTATATTAGTGAGGGCCCTAGCAGTGCAATAGCCATGCTTTGAAAAGTGAGGCCCTACTAATATTAGAAGGCTGTAAATGATAAGCTTCATTAATTAATCTCACCCCTTTGTAATATGATACCCCCTTATACTATTGTGTTTTTATTTTTCCCACTATCTCCCTTTATTTTTTGGGGTGGGGACTAGTCGTGCAATAGCAAATGTTTTGGGACAAGTGGGGGGCCCTACTTTTTAGCGGGCCCTTTTAAAATTGTTTTGAACCATTTATTAACCCCAATCTTACATCTTTTTAAAAATTTTGGGCCCAAATTTGGGTCGGCCTACCTTTGGAAAATTTATGCCCCACTATTTGGGCCCCTACTCTTTATTTATTAGGGCCTGTCAGTGCAACAGCACAGGGTTTTTTTTTTTTGACCAAGGGGCCCTATTTAAATAAAAAGGTTCTAAAATTTAAACCCTTTTATGGTTTTTATCCCACCTTTTTTAAATTAGCCCCTTTGGGTACTTTGGGGGTTATTTTTTTTCCATATTTACCCTAGAAATTAAAGGGGAAGGCCCCCAGTAGTGCAGAGCACATAGTTTTGACAGTGACCCCTTTCTATTATCAGTACGCCTTTATTATTCCCCAATTTATTTAGAAAATATTATCATGTTTTTTTGAAATTTTATGTTTCCATTTTTAATATTGTGGAATTATTATTCACTTTTTTACCCTTATTATGGGTCGAAACTCGGCCGGGGCAACTGCACATGAGTTAAAACAAGTTTGGGCCCCTACTTTAAAAGGAAGCTATCTCTTTTTTAAACTATAATGTTTTCTCAGGGTTCTTACAATTTTTTGCCTCCTAGGGGAAAACCCTAGTGATTTTTTGTTATCGGGTATCCTTTTCCATTGCCGGGTTTTTATGAAACCCGGGCAGGCCCCTACTTTAATCTTGAAACCAGGGTAAACCCAAAGCCCGGGTTCCAATTTGGGCCCCGCCCGTACAAAGGCACCTTTATACCCCTATTAAACCGGGGCCCAAAGTCCCGACTTCACTAAAATGCTTTCTGTACAGCCCTTTTTTTGCGACTCTATTTCCTGCCCCCCCTTTTTTCATGGGGGGCGTTTGGTGGGGTTTACCCTTTCTTTGGGGTTTTTCGGAGCTGTGGCTCATGCCCTTGGGAAATTTGGGTTTATCCTGTCAATTCAAAATTTTCCCCCCGGGAAATTATTATGACTTTTTTTCTGAAACCTTCTGAAACCCTTTTACCTAGACTTACTATGATCTTCCTTTATGACCACACCGGGAAACTACCTTTTACCTATTTTTCAAAAAATAAAATTTTTTTTTTTTTGGGGTTTTAAATTGTAACAGTGATTTCCCCTTTTCTTTCCCCCTATTCCTCTTCAAGGTTTTTTGGGTTTTTCCCTTTTTTCCCCCCCACCTTCCATCTCCCCGGGAGGGGAAAAAAAAACCCAAATTTGGCCCCCTTTAATTTCGCTATAAAAGCCACCCGGTCCCCCTTTACCCAAACCCCACACCCCCACCACTGCACTAGCCGGCAACCCGCCTTTTAAGGCTAAACCCTTGAAAGCACGGATTTGGGCCCGTGCAAACTTTTGGGCCCCCCAACGGGGTTTTTTGGGGTTTTTTTGGTATCTGGGCTTTCAATTAGCATTAATTTTCCACTCGATTGAAAATGGGGGTTTTAATAGACTTTAAAAGATTTAAAATTAAAAATATGATTTGAAATGTCGGGGACTTCCTGCCACGGGGTGCCGCAGACCAGTTGAAAACCCACTTCGTAAAAGAAATTCTTTGCCGCCCAAACCCATTTTAACACATGTTTTTGGTGAACCGGAAAATGACTGGAATTTGCGAGGGGAAATAAAAAACGGTTTTCAACTGAGCTGAGGAATTTTCAGGGACAAACGAACCCACTGTTTTGGGAAATTTAAAGATGAAAAATTTTACACATTACTTTGGGGTCGAATTCAGAATGTAGATGTGAAGGCAGTTGAGGAATTTCCCAAAATGGAGGTCGACGTTCAAAAATTTAAACAATGACGCGTATGGGGAGCTAGAATCAAGAGCAAAAAGTAAACCCAAGGGGATTCAGTTTGCGAACTCACTCCGGCCCAAACAATAAAAAACCCCCCGGCTACTTTAAAGGGGACAGAACAGAATCATGAAAATACGGCCCTTTGCTATTACTTCGTTCCCTTTAATGAAACCCCGGGTTTAAAATTTTAAATACAAACCCTTTTCCCGTTTTAAAAGGGGAATTTTTAATTTTTTTGGGGGGAAAAAAGGTGTTAGCCTAGGGGCATTTCTAAAAAGAGTCCTAAACCCTCCGATTTCGCGCGGAATTACGGATTTGAACCTGGGCATCACTGTTTGATCTTTTTAGTGGCCCCCGCGCTGTAGGGTTTCGGGGCAGCAAGTGCCGTTGTAGATTTTGGACCGAACTAGTTCCCAGAACTAAAGAAAACTTTTTCCCCGCGGATTACGAAGACTGCCTGGGGGAAAAAATTCGATCCAAACTCAGGGAAAAGTTTACAGATAGACATTTATGTAGCTCAGGGAAAATTTTTTTTGCGCGTCTAGATCACCAAACCCTGGGAAAACCGAACGTTAAGATTTGGGGGAGAAAGAATTTAGCCCCAACTACCAAACATTTTGTCCCGGGCATGACATTAATACTATTCATAAATTTTTTCACATTGGGAAACGCCCGATTTGGAAGCAGGAGGGGTGGCGCCCAGAGAAATAAAATCCCCCCCCAAAAAAAAAACGCGACAATGGAGAAAGATCAAAGCCAAATTTGAGGCGAACGTCAGAACTTTTTCAGGGTTTTTTACACCAGGTTGGGCAAGCCCCCGGGTTTTGAAGTAAACACCCCAGATAGCTAATTTGGGGTAAAACAAAAGCCTGTTGGAACTGTCGGGAAAACCCGGGCATCCGTATCGCAAATGTCCAAAACCCCCGACTCAATTCCCGTTTAACCCTTTTGGCACTCCTGGTGTACAGTAACGCCAAATGCAGGAAGTTTTCCCTAAGGGGGAAACCCCTTTCAGGGAGGAATTGAAAGCTGTCCCATACTTCCCCCCCGTATCTTGTGAAAAACTCCCGCGGCAGAATGGGATAAGTCTCCCGGGAAAGTTTTTTGATTTCATCAAGACAACCCCTCATTGATTTCTCTCCAAACACAAAACCCCAGAATAGATTGTTTCCCCAACGTCAAAATTAGATTGTTCCCAAATTTTCGGGATTTCTGGGTTTAGGGGCTTCGCGTTTCGTACTTGGACAAAAAGGCTTTAACCCCATGCAGAGACTGGGGTTTGGGAAAAGAAAAAAAGACACGGGCTAGCCAAGTGAAGGGTTTTCCCAATGGGCAGTTTTTTTTTAAAGGGGTTTTTGGATTCATGAACATCCCTAAAGGAATTGGAAGGTTCCATCCATAAAATTAGGGGATGGTCGTTCCCTCTGGGGGAAACCCACTAATTCCCGGGTTAAAATTTTTGGAGAAAGGTTTAAACCCCTTCCAAAATTTTTTCATCCACCTTGGGGCATTCGACACACTGACGATGTATGTCCAAAGGAAAATTTTTTGTTTAAAGAACATATACCACGAACGTGGGTTTGGGAACCCAGAAAGCCTTGGTAGCCCGAACTTCGAACAAAAGGGTAATCACTTGGGGCAGGAAAAACCCCTTTTTTTCAACACCAAAAAAAAACACAGGGGGCGCTGAACCTATAAAACCGCGTTATTTCCCACTTTTCAACCGGGCAAAAAAGGCCAGATGGGGGTGCGAAAAGACCCCCTTTTTGCTACAACTGGGGGTGGGGGTTCCTCAAAAAAAACCTCACAATTTGGGAGCCTATCCCGGGCTATTCCCCGCACCCAAAACACTGAAGGGGCTTTTGTCCGATTTATCGGTTTTGACCCCGTTGGGACCGAAGATTCTTCCAGGGGTTTTCTACCATTTTAGGCCCCCTTGACTAAGCTGAAAGCACAAGAAAACCCAAAATTTTCATGGAATTTCTGAGCGCAAGAAACCTTCCAGGACCCTTAAAAAGGAAAAAATTTTAAAACACAGCACCGATTCTTTCCTGCCCCGGGGTTTTTCACGAAAATTTTTTCGTTTTAAAAAGGATGCACGAAAATATGGCTTTTGGTGCAGTGCTAAGGGCAAAAGCATACGATGGGGAAAAAAGTATTTGCCTTCGCCAGTAGGAAACCCTTTAAATTAAAAACGAGAAAAAAATTTTTTTTAGCAACAGAGAAAAGTGCTTTTGCTGTTTTTTGGGCCATTGAAAGTATCGGCCTTACATAGAAGGAAGTGAATTCACCGGGTTTTCACGGACCACCAAAGTTTGATCTGGGGCCCCCCAAAACTTACAAGATCCACGGTATTAGCTTTGCTGGGCGCTAAAGGCTTCAACCGTATAACTACAAATAATTCATCGCAAAAAGGGGAAAGGCAATGTTTTTAAACCCTTTTTCTCCGAGGTCCCTACCAGTTGATCTTAAAAACTCTTTCCCGGGTACGATACAGGAAACCTTGGAAACCCGAAAAACCCCTTTTTCGTGTCAAGAACAAACCTTTAGACCCACCCAAAAAGGAATGTTCAAGGACTGTTTATAAAAAACTAAACGGGGGTTGGAAGAAAGGGTTTTTCCAAAAGAGTCCGCCCGGCGTATTCGAAGAAAGTCATGATGATGCAACCGCAGGGCACTTGGGCCCTATGGAAAACCTACAAAAGAATTTGGGAACTCATACTATTGGCCAAAATGAAATCCCCACGGTCCAATATGTTTAAAAAAATGCTCCCGTTTTTCCCGTCAGTAAAAACCGGAAAGGGCAAATACCAGCAGGCTTATGGGTTTGGTGCAAAACGTTAGCAAAACCCCGGGACTAATTTTTTTCTGACCTTCCCTTTGGGCGTTTTTCCCCGTTTGAAGAAAGGGGAAAAAGTATCTCCTTTTTATTGCATTGGTTTACCAAATACACTCTGATCTTTCCTCTACGGGGAGGGTTTAAAGCCAAAAACATGTTTTGCCCATGGAAAAAAAAATTTTTTTTTCCTGATCTATGGGGCTCCACAAACCCTTGTAAAGTGGAAAAAGGGGGGGTTTTCAGTATGCAGGCAAGGAAAAAAGAAACTCTAGCTACCAATATCAATCGAAAAAATTCTTCAAAAGCTCCTACCATCCACAAAAAAAATCCCCCGGGAAAGGGTTAATCAAATCCGAAGACCATGATTTGCATCATACGGTTTAAGGAAATCACCCCAAAAATGGACCAAAAAAATCCCTAAATTTGGGTTTTGCATTTTGAACGGGGACACATGAAAATTACAGGTTTACCCCCGGTATACCCAAACCTTTTTGGGAAAAGGAAAATTTTCACAAACAGGCAGAGCACATTTGGGGACTTAAAAAAAAAAAAAAAAAAAAAAAAAAAAAAAAACCGGGAGGACTTGGACAAACCCACTTTCACTCCAAAGGGGGGATTTTGGGGCCCCAAAAAATTAAAACCCTTCAAGCAACATAATTCCCGGGGCAGTGACCCGTAGGAAATTTTTTAAGGGACATGAAGAAAATGCAAAATTTCCAAACACGCCGCCGACCAAAATCCCTATGAGGGTTGGGCCAGATTAGTTTTTCAAGAAAAATTATGACAGTCTAGCAGCAGCAAAATTTTCAGCAAAGTTTAGCTTTTCCCAAAATTTTTTTGGACCTTTTTTAATCAAATCCAAAATTTGGGCTCCACTATTTTTTTGAGTTTTGGGTTTAAAAACCCGAATAAAAGCATTGGGTATTGGCATGTTTGTGCCTTCGGAAAATCCCCAAAGATAAATAAAAAATAATTGTTTTTCTACCCTTTGTCTGTAGGAGGGGGGGGGGGGTTATTTTCAAATTATCTTGACCTAACCTCGTTTTTTAAAAAAAAAAGTTTTTTTTCATTCCCCCTTTCCCGGGCGGTACTAATGCTCAACTCACCCAGCTGAGTCAAAAGAGATAACACTTTACCCTTTTGCGACTGGTAGGGAAAAGGGAAACCCGATCGCGAGACAACTGTGTGACTGGACGGGGGACCAGGGAGGTTTTTTTACCGAGGGAACACTCGCTGTAGGATTCCACCCGTGATTGTGAGCCTAGACTTGGGACTGCAGGGACGTGGGGGGGCCCCCCAAAATCCCATTCCCGGCTAAGCCGCATTCACCCCACGTCATTAACGGAAACCTTTTTTCACAAACACTAATTTGGAGCCCCCGGGACAAACCTTGGGAAACCCCAGGACTTGCTGTCAAGGAAATCGACCAAACCAGGGCATTCCTTTGTCCGGACCAGGCCCACCCCAGGAAACAAAATTTCCGCCAGGCTAGGAACCAGTAATCAAAGTACCTACCACCCCACTCCCAAGGGATCACTGATAATTATTTAATTGGCCTGTCGGCCCCACTTTTTCCCCCAAAGTCGAAATACTCGCCGTTGTGAGGGCATGTTTTTTAGGAATGTAAAAGCCCCCCCAAACCCCCCAGAGGGGGGCAAACAATCTAACAATAGTGGGGGAGCCCCAGTCAGGGAATAGCCCCCTTCTTTTCAAGTGGGGGCCCCCACTAATCTGAAAAAGGCTTTATAAATTATGTAACCATTTTTTTTATTAATATCCACCTTTTTAATTTTTTTCTCCATTTTTAAACCCCTTTTACTACGACCAGTATCCCAGGCCTACTCTATTATATTTTGAGGGCCTAGTCAGTGGGAATAGCACATGCTTTGACAAATGGGGCCCTACTAATAAATTGAAGGCGGGATAACTGATAAGCCTTCATTAATTAAACTCACACCTTTTTAAATGATACCCCCCCTTTTACTATTTTTGTTTTTTTTTATTATTCCTTCTACTTTTTATAAATTTGGGGAGGGACCTAAATCCCGTGCAATGCACATGCTTTTTACAAGTGGGGCCCTACTAATCTTTTGCAGGCTTTTAAATTTGGGTTGAAACCCTTTATTAAACAATCTTACTCTTTTTAATATGTTTTGGCCCAATTGTCCCGGGCCCACCATTGTAATTTATGACCCCCCTATTTGGCCTCCCCCCTTATATTAGTGGGGACCTAGTCCCTGCAAAAGCACATGGTTTTTTTTTGACCAGAGAGGCCCTACTAATATAAGAAAGGTTTTTATAATTAACCATTGAAACGGGGTTATCACACCTTTTTTAATATTTTTGCCCCATTTTTACTATTGTGTTTTTTTTATTATTCCTATTTTCCCTATATTTAAGGAAGGGGCCCGTCAAATGCAAAAGGGACATATTTTTTAAGTGAGGCCCCACTAAATTTTCATTTCCTTTATTTTCTCAAATATTTTTGTAAAAATTATCCCTGTGTTTTTTTAAAGTTTGCTCCATTATAAAATTTTGGGAATTTTATTCACTGTTTACTCTTTTTTATGTAGTACTCCCGGCCCCCTGCAACTGCCATGAGTTTGAACAACCCGGCCCTACTTTACAAGGGGCTATCTCTTTATTAACTATAAAGGGGTGCCCCCTGTTCTTACAATATTTTGTCTCCTATGGTAGACCCTAGTGATCTTTTGTTTATCTGGTATCCATGGGTTTCCCTTGCCAGGTTATGCAAACCGGCAGGCCCTACTTTATCTTGTTTAAACCCGGGGGAACCCAAATCCCATTCCAATTGTAAACACCGCCCGTACTAAGGCCCCCGATACCCCCCCATTCCCCGAGGGGCCCAAAATCCCCCCGACCCCCACTGAATGCTTTCCCTTTACTATTCTTTTTTTTCAGACCTCTAGGTCCCCCCCCCTTTTTGTTTCATGGGGGGGCGCTTTTTAGGGAATCGTGGGGGTTTGGTTCGGGGCTTTTTCTCATGCCCTTGGGCAAACGGTAAACCCCGTCAATTTTATAATATTGGCCCCCGGGAAAATTATGACTTTTTTGAAACCTTTTGTATACTCCCATCTTTGAAAAACATTACTATGATCTTTTTGACCAAAACCTGTAAATACCTTTGTAACCCCAATTTTTTTAAACAATATATAATTTTAATTTTTTTTGGGTTAAAATTGGGAACAGTGATTCCCGCGTTTTTTTAACCCCCCTATTTTCCCCTTCAAAGGTTTTCCCTTTTTTTTCCCTTTCCCCCCCCCTTCCATCATCCCCCGGAGGGGAAAAAAAACCAAGTGCGCCCTTTAAAACTCCTACGCCCCCGGTCCCTATCTACCCACACCCCCCCACCAGCTAGCCGGCAACCCCCCCTTTTAAGGTCCCCTTGTACACGGATTTGGCTTTGACAAAATCCATAGCGGGTTTTTTAGGGCGGCTGTGGGGGTTGGGCCAAAAAATCACCATACTACATTTTTTTTCCAGTTTATAAAACTGACTGGGCCTCTAAAAACGATGTTTTACAGAAACTACTGCGATCTAAAAACAAAAAAATAACATGAAGGGCACATTTCAGTAAATTTCAACCTTTATTTTAATGACGATCAATAAGGAAACATATTCTTTTTTTCCCAAAGGTATGCAATTGAAAAGGTGTGTGCTATTACACGGAAATTCTGGGTTAATATTACTAACTTTATTTTTCCCCCCCCCCCCCCCCCCCCCCCCCCCCCGGGTAAAAGTTTGGGCACAAATTTTGAATAGTTTTACCCTCTGTTGTGTGATTGTTGGTTTCTTTTCGCATTAAAGGGTATTTTATTAATAAATTCAGTAAAGGGAGGGGGGAAGGGGAGGGGGCATTTTAAAAAAAAACGGTTTCGTAGTTACAATATCAATAAAAAATTACCAAAAAAAAAGTTTTGACAAGCCTGCTACTGCTACCTATGGGACACCCATTTTCCAAAAAAATAAAATAATTGTTTTAAAAAAAATGTTTTTTATTATTAACTTTTTTACAAAAAATTTAAAAAAAAAAATTTTATTTAGTTTACGCAAAAAGAAACATATAAATTTAAAGATCACATAAAAAAAAATTTGAGCGTTTTTAAAAGCTGGACAAAAATTTCCCGGGCCGCTGCGCAGGGCGACGCTATAGGATTTTTATTTGGCGGGGGCAGCGAGGAGGGAGAAAATTATTATTTATCATAGTTTTTGGGGGGAGCCCGCGGGGGGGGGGGGTCGGGGGGGGGGGCATCGTTAAATCGCGATTGGACATGAAAATTTCCCCCCGTCCTCGACATCATGAAAAACAAAATACACGAAAAAAAATAACAATCCCCTAAAAAAATCGTTAAAATTAGAAGTATGAGCAATGTTAAAAAGTTTTAAAATTTGAGAGGGTTTTTCTCTAGGTTACGGGTTTTTTTATGGAAATTTATTCACTTTATTTTCATTTATTTTAAAAGTTTTTTACAAGCTTGGGCCCAAATTTTGGATGGTTTTTTTCCCGTAGCAATGAGGGTTTTGGAAGGCATTTTTTCGTCACCTGAAGACCAAAAAAACTGAGACCTATCAAAAATCCCGATCTCCATATTTTAAAACTTTTAAATTGCTCAACTCTAAGTTCTAACGATTTTTATTAGTTTAGAGTTTTTTCTCTTGTATTTGTTTTTCATATGATGTCAAGCCGAGGGGGGAAATTTTACATGTCAATGAAAAAGTAAAGTAAAATAGCTACGATTGCGTGATTTTTATTATACATAAACCCCCAATAGAAGACTGGTCATGATTCACGAAGCAATATCCAGTATTTTTAGATTTTACAATTTTTTTGTCAGTAGCTGAAGTAAAAAAATCGTTGCTGTGGTTCTTTTCCACGAAAAACCCCCAAAAATTAGAATGACTGGTCGCTTTTTCACAAAGCAAAATTTCAAAAATTTTACTGTTTTCAAGTAGAATTATTACCCTGTACTGGAAAAATAGCTACGATTGCTGTGATTCTTTTCCCTATGATAAAGCCCCCAAAATTTAAAAAAATTGATCATGCTATTTCAAAAGAACAATCGAGAAATACTTTTATGTTTCAAGTAGATTTATTTAAAATGCAGCTGTAGTAAAATAGCTACGATGCTGTAAATTCTTTTCTACAATAAAGCTCCCAAAATTAAATGACTGGCATGCTATTTCACAAAAAGCAATTTTCCCGAAATTTTTGTTAAAGCAGAAAAAATTTATCACGTACAATCGTAAAAATAGCTATGTTGATGTGATTCTATGCCCGAAAAGCTCTCAAATTAGAAATTGGGCAAGCTATTTAACCCTAATAACTGAAACCAGAGACAACGTTGCCCAGCAAACACATCCGGGGGTGGAACCGAAAAATCTAGGACAAAAGACAGACTTTAGTGGTGACACCAGTAACACTATGCCTCCCCGGTGGGGGAACCTGAGAGAAGCTAAAACATAGAGAAAACGTTAGTGTTTGTAGCTCAACACCACAAAAATTTTGGGTGGTGGAATTGTGAAAGCGGGAAAAAAGGGGGACAACTTTTAGGGTAAAAGGGAGCAACATATGGCGGTGGTGGAACCTGATAAAGCTAAAAATGTTATTGGGGGTAGCCCAACACCACAATAATTGGTGGGGAACTTGTGATAAGCTGGAATACAGAGACAATCTTTTAGGGGGGAAAGGAGCAACACAGCCCGGGGGGGGAAAACCTGAGAGAAGCTAAAAACATAGAGAAAAACGTTAGTTTTTGTAGTAAACACCAAATAATTTGGGGGTGGAACTTGTGAAAAGCTGGAATACAGAGACTCGTATGGTGAAAGGGCACACTACCCCGGTGGTGGAACCTGATAGAAGCTAAAACATAGTTAGGGGTGGACCCCAAACCCCACAAAATTGGGTGGGGGAACTTGTGATAAGTGAATACAGAGAAAATCGTTAGGGGGAAAGGAGCAACACTATGCCCGGTGGGGGAAACCCTAGAGAAGCTAAAACAAGAGACAACGTTAGTGTTTGTAGTAACACCCCCAATAATTTGGTGGGGGAAATTGTGATAAGCTGGAATACAGAGACAATCGTTAGGGGGGTGAAAAAAGGAGCAACACTATCCCCGGGGGTGGAACCTGATGAAGCTAAAAATATTTTATGGTGGTAACCCCCCAAAACCACAAAAATTTTTGGTGGGGAAATTGTGTAAGCGGGAAATACGAGCCCAAATCTTTTAGTGGTAAAAGGGACAACATATGCCCGGTGGGGAACTGATAGAAGTTAAAACTAGAGAAAAACATTATGGTTGTAGCTCAACACCCAATAATTTGGGGTGGAATTTGGATAAGCTGAGATACAGGACAATCGTTAGTGGTGAAGGACCCCCCTACCCCGGTGGGGGAACCCTTGGGTATTAAAAACCCAGGATGTTTGTGGGGGTAAAAGTGGATGGGGGGGCCGAAGTGGATCGTGTTTTATAAACAAAAGAGTCAACTGAAAGTAAGAAATGCTTGTTTGGCTTCTCGTGCCTTTTGTCAGGTCGGAATCGGAAATCTTTCTCGGTTGGTCAGTCCCCCCCCCCCAAACCTCCCCCAGGGGTTTGGGGTTTTCAACCGTAAAGACGGGGTTCTTTTTAAATGCCATTGTGAAGCGGAAACACCCTTTTACCCTTTCCGCATGAAACAGGAACAGCAACTTATTTTAAATGGAGTTTTTCGAAAATATGGCCCCCCGACCGGGGAGTCCCCTGGCCTCCGCTTCCCCCTTGCAATGCTCTCCCGGGCTCCCAAGTAACTATCGGGGCCCACATGGGGCCTTATCCTTGTACTTACATCAGAATTATTCTGGAAACTGTTTAGGACTGTTCCCGGTACTTTTGTTTGGTGTTTTTTAAATTTCTTTTGGGATTTTGTGTTTTATCATGAAAAATATATAAGTAAAAATGCAATAGTCGCTGCAGAAGGTCACTGGTTTCTAGTCAAAAAACAACAACAGTAATCTCCTTTAAAAAAAATCACATTTGTTTAAAACCTGCAAAGGGATTTTAAATTTAAAGAAAATTTAAAGAGTGAGCGCAGCGAAAGAAGTTTTTCCAAACGTCCCGATGGGGCCTTGGTGTGAGATTTTTTATGTATGTTAATTTTTTTTTATCGGGGGAAAACCCTGTTATGGGTGCAAACCCCCTCTTGGGGGAATGGTATGTGCGGATAGGAAATTGTGAAGGGATGTCCGAGGGGTTTAAAGGATCAATCCAACCCTGGGAAAAAAACCTTCAGTCAGGATTCCCGGCTTGACGGGATTCGAACCCGGGACCTCCCAAATCAGAGTCGAGCGCTTGGGCCCGACCCAACCGTCGGTTTTTAAAATTTTAAATGTATGTAGTTAAATTTTTGTATTTAAAAGTTTTTTGTTAAAGGATGTTGTTGCCCGATCCCATACGGCCCCAAACGGAAAATAATTGAGCTGAAATTTTTAAAACAGACATCCGGACCAGGTAATGAGAATGCTAACAAAAGAGCAAATCCATTTCGATTAAACCTAAAAAAATAAAAACTGAAAAATAACTCCCAAGTATATTTTTCTTTAACAAAAAAGCTTGTTTCTTGAAAAATCTTTTTTACAAATAATTTTGGTAGGCCGTGTTTACATGCTTTACTGTGAGAAAGGGTTATTGAATCTGGTACGCCCAAAGGGTTTCCCCAAATTCCCGCGGGACATTGAGAAAACCTGGAATCTTTACCCGTTTTCGTACTGGCTTTTTTCCATAGTTTTGTATGCTTTTCAAAACTGTTTTATATTTTTTAAATCAATACAGAAAAAAAAAAATCTTTTCCGCCGGGGTTTGAACCCCCCTTCTCCCACTTTTTTAGGTATAAAGGCCCCCTTAGCCAACTAATTGGGGAAACCCCAAAGTCTTGTTAGACAAAGTGAGCGAGCAGTATGAGCCCCGGGCATTATTTTTTTTTTCCCTACCTTGGGCCCCCCCTAGCCTATCAAGGCTTAGTGGGCATTATGGCCTTACAGTTGACGGCCCTAACCCCAACAAACTTTAAAACCCTTATTTATAGAATATAACTGGGAAAAACGCTAAAGTCCCGCCGCGTTGATGGTGAGCTTTTTTTAAATTTTAATTTGCGTGGGATATCTTTTTTTTTGAAGTGCTTTTTTTTTCTGCCGACGCTTTGTGGGTGATTTGTTTCAAGGTTTCTATTTTTCTTGTTAATTGTTTTTTTTTAAACGTAAAAATCTTACTTTAAAAATATTTTTCTATGGATTCTGGCTAACTTTTAAAATTTTTCTTAAAAAAGGTCTACATCACCATAACTTAATGTCCAGTATAATATGAACGTTGTACCCCCACCCTTGGTGATTCCCCAAAGGGGCACGAAAATATCGCACAAAAAGTAAAAAAAACGTAATTAAAAGCTTTTTTCTCTGATTTGGCAATTTTTTTCAATTTTTCTTTCAGAAACAATACTCCCCAAACCTTAAAGTCCAGTAAATATGAACTTTGTAGCCCCCCCCTTTTTGATCAAAATTGGCCAAAGGGCCCCGAAAATATCGCACAAAATCAAAAAAAAAATCTTTTAAAAGTACAATTATGGAAATATTTTTCGTTTTGCCCCAAAAAAACGTGGCAAGTTAAGTTCAGAAAAAACAAAGGTCTGTAAATTTTCATCAACCCGATATGCCTTTTGCCCGGGGTAGAGAGCGAACAAAAGAAGAAAACAAAAAAAAAAAAAAAAAAAAAAAAAAAAAAAAAAACCCCCGAGTTAATTTTTTTGGGGGGTCGGTAAAATTGAAGTTTTCGTTCGCTCACCCAAATTTCAACCTACCAAAATATGCAAATTTTGCGGGTACTAAAACAATGACCCCTCACTCGCTAACAACGACTTGGGTTTTCCCTAGTTAGGAAAAAGGGGACCCCAAGGAAGGCTGGTGGCCCTTTTAAAAAAATTAAACCGAAATTTCCTTATGCAAAAAAATGCCCCCCCAAATAATTAACAAATAAAATATACAAACCCCTACATAAGCTGTAAGGGACCGCTGTTTTAAATAAGACCTAAAAATGTTTCTCTTTCAATTAGTAAAAACTATAGGGTTTGGTTCGACCCCCATGTTTTTTTAGGATCGATCCCCTTCAGCCGAGCACAATTTAAAAGTTTAAAAAAAGACGAGTGAAATTTTTCCCTTTTCACCATTCAGTTTTGACTGTCTTTTTTTGAGGGCCCCCCAAAAGTTTTTTTGAAGGAGCCCGGCCATTATGTGGATTTTGCATCGTCGTATTTGTGGGAACCCTTTCAAATACCCATTAGTAAAAAAAAGGGAAAAATGTAAAAAATTTATTGTAATGTATTACAAAAAATTGGTTTTTGTTTTGGGCCCCTATGCAAATACGTCGAAGCATTGGGACAAGTATTGCGTCTCAAACAATGAATTTTTTATAAACAGGTGTGAACGTAAAATTGTTGAAAAGAAATAGAGGGGCATGTTCATGACCCAATAGCAGTGCCCCAGTTTTTTAAATTTTTTTGTGTTAAATTTTTTAAATTTATAAAAAACTGGGGAAACGCCAAGTCGTTGTTAGACGATTGAGGGACCCATGTGTTTGAGTACTCGGTAACTTTTTCTTTTTTTTCCCCTTACCTTGCCCCCCTAGCCTGGGCTCCATGGAGCTTTTTGCCTAAATAGGGGCCTAAATTTAAAATCCTTTTTTATAGAATAAATTATCAAATTTAAATGCAAATGTTCCGGGTACTCAACACATGATCTCTCACTCGTGTAAAAAACGACTTTTGGCTTTTCCCCTAGTCTATTGGTAAGGCGCCTTATAGCCGAAATGTGGAAGAGGGGGGTTAAACCCCCTGGGGGGAAAAGTTTTTTTTAAATTTCTGGTTGATTTCAAAATAATTAAAATGTTTTGAAATGAAATAACGCAGGTAATCCTCATCGGGGCAATGGGGGCCTCTATGGTAAACATAGCCAGTACGAAATACTTTAAATTTGCAATTTTTACTCAATCTACGAGCGAAATTTGGGGTATCTTGACGTGCAACATTTATAGCCCTTCCCATGGGACGGCTTTCACGGCCAGGCGATCAACAAAAAAAAAATATCTTTTCAAAAATCAAAAATTTCGTCGCCGCAGCAGATAACGATGAGCGCCATTAATTTGATGGAGATCCTCCGTGCTGCGCTCCTCTTTTTTTAAGTGATAAGAGACGTTGCCCAAAAAACACAGAGGCCTATTTTGCTGGCCTTGTGGCAGTAGATGGTTTCAAGAGATTTTTTTAAATATTTTTTGATGTGTTAGGGTTTTTTTTTTAGGGAAAAAGTCAGAAAAAAAAAATCTCTAACGTTGAATACCGAAAAAGCCTAATTTCATTTTTCAACACATATCAGGGCCCGATAGGGCCCCCGCAGCCAATAGCGGAGCGCTAAAAAACCCAAACCCAAAATTTGGGTCGATTGGATTTTAACCCATCAATCAATCTCAAAAAGAAAACCAATATTGTTCCTACGAAGTTTTTGCATTCGGTAAAAAGGGGTAAAAAAAAATTGTTTTTAGGACCCAAAACAAGAAAAAACTTTTTCCCGATGAAAAATTTTAAATGCCCTGACTAAAGACGGCCCATAGAAGATCGGGAATGTGCTGCATTTGAAAAAGCCCCCCGGAAAATAAATTTGTATAATTTACTCAACGGTTAGTTTTGACGTGGAAAGTTACACTCGGACAACCTCTCCCCGCAACGGGTGAACCAAGGGTTGCTAAACTCTAGGAGTAACCTCCACCCGCAAGCATGGTAAACCCAAGGGGTTCCTAGACGCAAGGAGATAGTTATTTTGCAGCAAGCATTACCCCCTCCAAAGGATGAGCAGTAATTTTGGCGCGCACAGTAACTCACACCAAATCACCAAAGTAAAAAAAAAAATTAAACCGTTAAAATACATTAATATCTTATTAGGCATAATTTTTTCCCAAAGAATGCACAGGAGATTGGGGATCCAAGAAAAGCTTATCCTTAAAAAGAAAAAAAAATTCACACGAAAACAAATTCCCACTAAAACTGTTTTTAATAATGAAATAAACAAACACGTACACCACTTCACCGTAATTTCCAAAATTTTTTATTTAAAATATTAAAAACGGTGACGAAGCCCTTTTCTCACTACACTCCCGAAAAACGTTTACATGCTTTCCCTGACTAAAACGTTCCCCCGTATCCTTATCAGGAAATGAAGAACGAATAGATCAAACTACTCCGTGAATGACACCGTTAATTAAGTTTTTGTTTGCACAAGCAAAATTTTTAAAAAAATGTCCCTGTTTTAAAATTGTAAAAGACTAATTTTTTGTAAAAACCTTAATACACCAATTATGAAATTTTAATATCAAAATGATGAATAAAAATTTTAAATAACATGATACAACAACAAACAAAAAAACATGATAATAATTATCAATGAAATTTAAGGGGTTTTAGTTTAGGCGACTTAATACATTGGAAATAATTTACAGCTTGGGAGCTAAATATTGCGTATGGAAAAGCTAAAGTTTTTAACGATGGCTCTTGCTTTGATTTTTATAATCTGCGTTTTGAAAAAAATAGGCATGTGCAACATTGTGGGGGATATTTTAAAAAAGAGCCCACTTACATGTAGAACTTTAAAGCAATTCGTTTTGTTTTTTACCCCCCAATAAATTAAGCAGTCGTCAGCTCCAAAAACGTGCATCGCCGCACAATAAATGTAATTTTTGTTGAAATTTTTTTTCTGAAAAAAAAGCATGTGCAACTTTTGGGGGGTAGTGAAACAAAAGCCCCCTTTTATGTAGACATGAATGCTTTCTTTATTTTTTTTACCCCCCAAAAAATTTAAACAGTACGCAGCTCCAAAACGGCACACCGCTCAATAAATCGTAATTTTGTTAAATTATTTTTGAAAAAAGTAGGCACTGTGCAACATTTGTGGGTTTAGTTTTAAAAAAAGCCACTTTTATGAGATCTTGAATTTATATTCTTATTTTTTGACCCCCCCAATAAATTTTAAACAGTACCAGCTCCAAAAACGGATCGGCAAATAATCGGGAAATTTTTTTCTGAAAAAAATGGGGATGTGCAACATTTTGGTTTTGTGAAACAACGCCCCCCTTTTTTTGTAGAACATAATGATATCGTTTTTTTTTGACCCCCAAAAATTTAAGCAGTACAGTCAGCTCCAAAAAAGTGCATCAGCCGCCCAAAAAATCGTAATTTTTGTTAATTATTCTGAAAAAAAAGGCACGTGCAAAAAGTGGGGGTTGTTTGTGAAACAAAGCCCCACTTTTTGTAGAACTTTAAAATTTATATTTGTTATTCTTTTTACCCCCCAAAAAATTTTAGAGTTTCAGTCGCCCAAAAACGTCATCAGCAGCACAATAAATCGGAAATTTTCTGAAAAAGTAGGCACTGTGCAACATTGTTGGAAAGTGAAAAACTCCTTCAGTAGGACATGATTTCATATTGTTTTTTTTTGACCCCCCCCAATAAATTAAAACAGTACAGTCAGCCCAAAAAAGTGCATCACACACAATTTTTCTTAATTTTGTTTAATTATTTCTGAAAAAAAGGGGGCCTGGCAAACTTGGGATATAAAAAAAAGCTCTTTTCTTTATAAATTTTAATGCATTTCGTTATTTTTTTTACCCCCCAAAAAATTTTAAGCATACTCAGTCCAAAAAAATGCATCAGCCGCTCAATAAACGAATTTTTTTTGAATTATTTCTAAAAAAGTAGGGACGGCAACATTTTGGGTGTTTGTGAAAAAACGCCCACTTTTTTGTAAAAATGAAGCTATTTTTTTTATTTTTGACCCCCCCCCAAAAATTTTAAAACGTACAGTGCTCCAAAAAAATGCATCACCCTCAATAAATCGAATTTTGTTGAATATTTCTGAAAAAAAAGGCATGTGCAACTTGGGGTTTAGTAAAACAAAGCCACTTTCTGAATTTGAATTTAAATCGTTTATTTTTTTACCCCCCCAAAAATTTAAACATACAGTCAGCTCCAAAAACGGCATCCAGCACAATAAATGAAATTTTTTCTGAAAAAAGTAGGGACTGTGCAAATTTTGGGTATAGTAAAACAAAGCACACTTACATTTGAATTGAATTTAATTCGTTATTTTTTGACCCCCCCTAAATTTAAGCATAAGTCAGCTCCAAAAACGTGCATCAGCCCCAATTAATCTAATCCTTTTTGAAAATTTTTTCGAAAAAAAAGGCACTGTGCAAAAATTTTGGGGGGTTAGTGAAACAACGCCATTTTTTTTGTAGAACATGAAGCTATTTGTTATTTTTTGACCCCCCAATAATTTAAGCGTACAGTCGCTCCCAAAAAGTGCATCAGCCCCTCAATAAAACGTAATTTTGTTGAATTTTTTCTGAAAAAAAGGCCTGTGCAACATTGTGGGTTGTAAAAAAAAGCCTACTTTACATGTAGAACTGAAGCATATTGTTTTTTTTTTTACCCCCAAAAAGAAGCAGTACAGTCAGCTCAAAAACGTTTCATCAGCCGCACAATAAATCGTAAATTTTTTTTGAATTTTTTCTGAAAAAATAGGCACTGTGCAACTTGGGGTATAGTAAACAAAGCCTTTTCATGTGAACTGAAAATATTCGTTATTTTTTACCCCCCAATTAATTTAAGCAGTCAGTCAGCTCCAAAAACGTGCATCAGCAGCACAAAAAATCGGAAATTTCGGAAAAAAATGGCACGTGCAACATTATGGGTAAAAATTAAAAAAAAGCTCCTTTTATAGGACATATTGCTTTCGTTATTTTTTGACCCCCCCAAAAAATTCAAACAGTACAGTCACTCCAAAAAAGTGATAGCCACACAAAATCTTAATCCTTTTTGAATTATTTCGAAAAAAGTAGGGGACTGTGCAACAGTGGGTGTAGGAAAAACGCCCCCTTTTAGTAGAAAATGAATGCATATTCGTTTTTTTTTGACCCCCCAATAAATTTTAAACGTACGTCAGCTCCAAAAACGGCATCCCGCTCAAAAATCGTAATTTTTGTTGAATATTTTGAAAAAAAATAGGCCTGCAAAAAGTGGGTTAGAAAACAACCTACTTTCATGTAAACTTTATGCATATTCGTTTTTTTTTGACCCCCCCAAAAAATTTAAACAGACAGTCAGCCCTAAAAAGGCATCAGCAGCACAATAAAATTTGGAATTATTTTAAAAAAGTAGGCACGTTGGGGAAAATTGTAGGTAAAGGAAACAAAGCTCACTTTTATGTAGGGAAAGATTTCTATTCTTTTTTTTTGACCCCCCCCAAAAAATTCAACAGTACGTCAGCTCCAAAAAAGTGCTCAGCCCACAATTAAACTTAACTTTGTTGAATTATTTCTAAAAAAATAGGCACTGTGGGGAACATTTTGGGGTTAAAGAAACAACGCCATTTTTTTGTGAAAAGAACATATCGTTTTTTTTTGACCCCCCAATAAATTTAACATACAGCGCTCCCAAAAAAGGCACACCACACAATTAACTTAATCCTTGTTGAATTATTTCTGAAAAAAAAAGCCTGGCAACATTGTGGGTGTAGGAAAAACGCCTAATTTTGGAAAAATGAATGCTATTCGTTATTTTTTTACCCCCAATAAAATTAAGCAGTACAGTCAGCCCCAAAAAAGTGATCAGCCCCTCAATAAATCGTAATTTTTTTTTGAATATTTCTGAAAAAAATAGGCACTGTGCAACATTTTGGGTATGGTTAAAAAAAACCCTTTCTGTGAACTTGAAGCATATTCGTTTTTTTTTGACCCCCCCTAAATTGAAGCAGTACAGTCCTCCAAAAAAATCAAGCCCCCAAAAAATCGTAATTTTTGTTGAATTTTTTCTGAAAAAAAATAGGCACTGTGCAAAAAATTGGGGTATAGTAAACAAAGCCTAAATTTCATGTAGAAATTGAATTTTATTTCGTTATTTTTTGACCCCCAATAAATTTTTAAACAGCGTCGATCCAAAAAAAGTGCATCGCCCCCCCAATAAAAACGTAATTTTGTTTTAATTTTTTTCTGAAAAAAGTAGGCACTGTGCAACATGGGGTGTAGTAAACAAAGCCTACTTACGTAGAACTTTAAGCTATTCGTTATTTTTGACCCCCCAAAAATTGAAGCAGTAAATCAGTCCCCAAAACGTGCATCAGCCCCACAATAAATCGTAATTATGTTGAATTATTTCTAAAAAAAATAGGCATGTGCAAATTTTGGGTATAGTAAAACAAAAACCCCCTTTATGTAGAACTTAATTTTATTTCGTTTTTTTTTTTGACCCCCCAATAAATTTAAGCAGTACAAGTCAGCTCAAAAACGGCATCAGCAGCACAATAAATCGAATTTTTCTGAAAAAAAATAGGCATGTGCAACTTGTGGGTTAAAATGAAAAAAGCTCATTTTATGTAGGAAAAGATTTTATTCGTTTTTTTTTGACCCCCCCATAAAATTTAAGCAGAAGCGCTCCAAAACGTGCAATCAGCCCCACATTTAATCTTAAACCTGTTTAATATTTTTGAAAAAAGTAGGCACTGTGCAACATTTTTTTGTAGTGAAACAAAGCAACTTTTTTGAGCAGGGAAAGCATATTCGTTTTTTTGACCCCCAATAAAAAATTTAAACAGACGTCAGCCCAAAACCCTGCATCAGCCCCTCAAAAAATCTAATTTTTGTTTAATTTTTTCTGAAAAAAAAAAGGCAGTCAACATTTGGGTAAAATGAAACAAAGCTCACTTTCAGTAGGCATGTTGCTTTCGTTATTTTTGACCCTCCATAAATTCAAGCAGTACAGTCGCTCCCAAAAAAGTGCATCAGCCACACAATTAAATTTTTCCCTTTTTTGAATTAATTCTGAAAAAATAGACTGTGCAACATTTTGGGTGTAGTGAAAAACGCCACTTTTTTGTAGAAAAGAAGCATATTCGTTTTTTTGCCCCCCCAAAAAATTAAGCAGACAGTAGCTCCAAAAAAGGCATCGCCACACATTTTTAATCTTAATCCCTTTTTGAATTTTTTCTGAAAAAATAGGCACGTGCAACATTGGGTTTTAGTGAAAAAAACGCCCATTTTTTGTAAAATGAATGCAATTCGTTTTTTTTTGGGCCCCCCCAAAAAATTTAAGCAGTACAGTCAGCTCCAAAAACGTGCATCAGCCCCTCAATAAACGTAATTTTTGTTTTAATTTTTTGAAAAAAAAGGCACTGTGCAACATGTGGGGGTAGTAAAACAAGCCACTTTCATGTAGAAATTTAATTCAATTCGTTTTTTTTGACCCCCCAAAAAAAATTTTTGCATACAGAGCCCAAAAACGTGCACAGCAGCAAATAAAACGGAATTTTTTCTGAAAAAAATAGGCACTGTGCAACATTTTGGTAAAGTGAAACAAAGCCACTTTCATTAGGACATGATTTCAATTCTTTTTTTTGACCCCCCAAAAAATTTAAACAGTACAGTCAGCTCCAAAAACGTGCATCACCCCACAATTAATCTTAATCCTTGGAATATTCTGAAAAAAAATAGGCACTGTGCAAATTGGATTAGTGAAACAAAGCTTTTCTGTTATTAGAACATGAAAGCAATTTGTATTTTTGACCCCCCCAAAAAATTTAACGTACAGTCAGCTCCAAAAACTGCATCAGCCGCACAAAAAATCGTAATTTTTTTGAAATTTTTCTGAAAAAAAAAAGGCACTGGCCAAAATTGTGGGTATAGTAAAAAAAAAAAAAAGCCTACTTTCATGTAGAACTTGAATTCTATTCGTTTTTTTTTGCCCCCCCAAAAAATTTTTAAACAGTACAGTCGCTCCAAAAAAAGTGCATCAGCGCACAATAAATCGGAATTTTTCTGAAAAAAGTAGGGATGGCAAAATTGTGGTATGTAAAAAAAAAAGCCTACTTTTTATGAGAACTTTAATTTTATTTGTTATTTTTTTTACCCCAAATAAATTTAACATACAGTCAGCTCCAAAAACGTGCATCAGAGCACAATAAATCGGAATTTTTGAAAAAAATAGGGACCCGTGCAAATTGGGTAAAGTGAAAAAAAGCCCCTTTAGTAGGGGCATATTGCTATTTTGTTATTTTTTTACCCCCAATAAATTCAAGCAGTCAGTCAGTCCAAAAAAGTGCATCAGCCACCAATTAAACTTAAACCTTTTGAAATTTTTCTGAAAAAAGAGGGACTGTGCAAAATTGGGTAGTGAAACAACGCTTTCTTTTATGGAACATGAAAGATATTTGTTTTTTTTTGACCCCCCCAAAAATTTAAGCAGTACAGCAGCTCCAAAAACGTGCATCAGCCGCTCAATAATCGTAATTTTTTTGTTTATATTTCTGAAAATAGGCATGTGCAACATTGTGTGATAGTTAAAAAAATTCCATTTACAGTAAATTTAAAAGCATATTTGTTTTTTTTTTGACCCCCTATAAACAAGAGTAAAGTCGCTCCAAAAACGGCATCAGCCGCACAAAAAACGGAATTTTTTGAATTTTTCGAAAAAAAAGGCTTGCAAAAATTTTGGGTATAGTAAAAAAGCTTACTTTCATGTAGAACTTGAATTTTATATTCGTTATTTTTTTTACCCCCAAAAATTTAAGCAGTACGTCAGTCCCCAAAAAAGTGCTCGCCCAAAAAAAATCGTAATTTTTTTTGAATTATTTACGAAAAAAATGGCACTGGCAATATTGTGGGATAGTTAAACAAAACCCACTTTTTATGGAATTAAAAAATTTCGTTTTTTTTTGACCCCCCAATAAATTTAACAGTAAGTCCTCCAAAAAAGGCATCAGCCGCCAATAAATCGTAATTTTTTTTGGAATTTTTTTTGAAAAATGGCACTTGAACATTGTGGGTATAGTAAAACATAGCCTACTCATGTAGAAAAAAGCATATTCGTTTTTTTTTCCCCCCAATAAATTGAAAACAGTACAGTCGCTCCAAAAAAGTGCACAAACCGCACAAAAAATCGAATTTTTTTTTGTTTTTTACGAAAAAAAATAAAGGGACGGGAAAAATGTGGGTATAGTAAAAAAAAAGCCCCCTTTTAGTAGAACTTGAATTCATATTGTATTTTTTTTCCCCCCAATAAATTTAAACAGTACGTCAGCCCCCAAAAAGTCATCCCGCCCCACAAAAAATCTTATTTTTTTTGAATTTTTTTGAAAAAGTAGGCACTGTGCAACATTGTGGGGTTTTTTAGTGAACAAAAACCCCTTTCATGTTAAACTAAGCATATTGCATTTTTTGACCCCCCCCTAAATTTAACAGTACACGTTCCAAAAACTTGCATGAGCCCACAAAAATCGGAATTATTTCGAAAAAAGTAGGCACGTGGACATTTGGGTGTTTTGAAAAAATGCCCACTTCAGTGGCATGATTTCAATTTTTTATTTTTGACCCCCAAAAAATTCAAGCAGTACGTTTTTAGTGTATTGAATGGTGTTGTAATTTTTAGCACGACTGACCAAAAGTGAAATAGTGAATAAAGATGGATGCTAGAAGCAAACCTTGTCAGTGGTTTATTACTTGGCGACGAAAAAAAAAACGTGATTCAATTTCGATGAACACGAAACAGTGATTTAATCGGGAGTGTACAACGTGTTTCAAACGAAGCGAGCGGCAACGTAAGCTACAATGGGTCAGAGAACTCCAGCACAAACCTTTCGTGCCGGGTGGACCCCACCGCACCTCCCAGCGTGGGACCCTGGGCCCGGGCTTTGACTTGTACGTCTTCGAAAGGGCATAACTTCAGGACTAAGACAAAGGGCTCTATACTACACGTAGCGGGGGCGGCTTACAAGACATCTGTTTGCACTTCCGCGGGAGCCGAGAAGTACCCCCGGTGAGTGTGAATTGCTAAATGCAAGTCTGGTTGGACGAACAGTTTTTAAAAATCAAAATGCTTCGCCCCCAGGCCCCGTTTCCGCGCAAAAGGGGCAGGGGGAGGAAACGGGGCCCAGTTTATTACGCGTCTGAGAGGCCAGAGCTTTTTTACTGTGACTTTGGGGATAAAGAGGAAGATAATACCCTAACCAACTGGGGGAGAAAATCCCGTTACCCGAGGTACGAAAAGATTTCATTAAAGAGGGAGACAGGTAACTATTGATAGGGCTCAAGAGATCGCAAGAGCAATTAAAGCCTGCCACAACGTGCTAGTTTCGGCGAGGCTGAAAACGTCGCACGGGTAAACGTCATCGCCCGGCCAGTCAAGCAACCGGCGTTCCGGTAGGCCTGGCTCGAGGCTAGAAATGCTATCGATGCGGTAATACCAACCATCTCGCGCGCGACCGCGAAATGTCCCGCGAGAGGGAAGAAATGTATGAAGTGCGGTATTGAGGGGCCTTTGCTAAAACATGTAAAACCCAGGGTGACAAAACAGGGAAATAGACAAGATAAAAAAGATTCTTCACGGGAAAAGGGGTCCAAAGTCCATAATTTAAATGAAGGAGAAGAAGAAGAAGCCCAAGGTTACACCTTTGCTGTTAGAGGGGAGATTGGGCATAAAGATTGCTTCATAAAAGCTGAGGTGGGAGGTGTTTCAATTAAGCTGATGATTGATTCGGGGGCTTCCTGTAATGTCCTAGATAGGAAGACATGGGAGACTTGCAAGCAGAATAAAATCAAGGGGAAATGTACAGTTACTACAAAAAACATTTATCCTTATGGGAGTACCCAAACCCTTAAAGTATTAGGCAAATTCACCACAGAAGTGAAAATAGGAGGGGAAAAGGGCCAAGAAACAATATTTTACGTGGTAGATGGTGACGGATTTACCGCTCTTGGGGAGCAGTTTGCCAGAGACCTGGGCGTTTTAAAAACCGGGTTTCCTCTGAATGAAATAAGTTCCAGACCCAACCAAGAAGAGAATTCTACACTGCAAGAGAATTCTACACTGCAAGAGAATTCTACACTGCAAGAGAATTCTTACACTGCAAAAAAAGATACGCTGCAAAAGGTTTAAAGAAAAATTTTCCCAACTGTCTTCACCGGCGTAGGTAAGCTAAAGATTTTAAGTTGAAACTTTGCATTAAGACAGATGTCAACACCAGTGGCATTGCCAGTCAGGAAGACGCCTCACCAGCTCAAGACGAAAGTAAGTGAGAAAATAGAAGAATCCTAGCTAATGACCTTATAGAGGAGGTGCGTGAACCAGCAGAGTGGGTTTCACCGGTGGTGTTGACTCAGACCAATTCAGGTAAGCTGCGACTATGTGTCGACATGAGGTTGCCAACGCTGCAATTGTACGGGAGCGACACATGATACCAACCATGGAAGAGATAACGCCGGAACTACGAGGAAGCACTGTGTTCAGTAAGTTGGACCTTCGCTCTGCGTTCCACCAGATTGAGCTCGACGAGGGGTCACGAGGGATAACAACCTTTATATCCAGCGCGGGGGTGTACAGGTACAAAAGGCTATTTTTTGGGATCAACTGCGCGCCCGAAATATTTCAGCGCATAATAGAAGACGTTGTAGCCGAGTCGAAGGAGTATGCGTTTTTATAGATGACTTCATCGTTCACGGGAAAAACCCAAGCACAGCACGACCACAGACTGCGGATTGTGATGCAGACATTCGCAGAGAAGGGGCTCACACTTAATCCAGAAAAGTGGAGATCAGCAAACCTAAAGTGGACTTCATAGGGCACCTGTTTTCCAGTCAGGGGAAATCAAGCCACTACATAGCAAAGTAGGCCTACTGGCGGTCCGGGACTTTAGGAACCAAAAACTAAAGAGGAATTGAAAATTTTTCCTTGGTATGGCAGGGTACTGCTCCAGGTTCCTTCCCAATATTCTACGGCTACAGAGCCGCTGAGGCGACTTTTGAAAACAAAACGTTAGCTTCAAGGGGGGGCAGGAGCAGACGGATGCGTTAAAACAAAATTAAGGAAATGTTATCAGACGAGAGAACTTGGGATTCTATACACCGGGAGCACCGACGACGATCATCGCAGATGCTAGCCCGTATGGGCTCGGGGCCGTCTTAGTTCAAGAACAGGAAAAGGGCCAAGGATAATAGAGTTCGCAAGCAGTCACTCACGATCCCGGGGAAAAAGTTCAGTCAGGTCGAACGCGAGGCACTTGGGCTGTAGGGGTGCGAAAGATTCCACCACTACGTGTACGGGGGCGAGTTTACATTGATTACGACCAAAACCACTCCAATTCATTTTCGGGACCAAGTCCAAGCCAGCGCGAGAGTAGAGCGATGGGTGCTTAGACTCCAGTGTATAACTACAAAGGTAGAACCCCCAGCCAGGGAGAAGCAATATTGCTGATCCACTGTCAGACTATCAGTTAACTCGAGAATCCCGAAACAACAGAAGATCCAGATCATCATGTTCGATTGGGTAGCAAGTCAAGCTGTCCCAAAACTATGAGTCTGGAAGAAATCGAAAAAGAATCCAGACAAGACCAGGAAAAACTCTATTAAGGAGGAGCATCGGAAACCGACACATGGCCGGATGAGCGAAGAAATTCAAAAATCATCAAAAGTGAACATGCGTGTACCAAACCACGGTTATCCGGGGAACCCGCATATTCATACCTACAAACCTAAGAGACAGGGTGCTCGAACTAGCACACCAGGGGCATCCTGGCATAGTCTTTATGAAACAGAAATTGCGTTCAAAAGTCTGGTGGCCAGCATTAGATAAGGCAGTGGAAACGTTTTTGCAGACACTGCCATGGGTGCCAGGTGGTCAGCTCACCCAGCCCCCAGAACCTTTGATTCGAACCAGATTACCAGACAGACCGTGGCAAGACTTGGCGATAGACTACGGGACCGCTCCCAAATGGGACAATACGTGTTCGTTTTCACGACTACTATTCAAGATTCCACGAGGCCGTGCTATCACCTAGCGTCACAACCGCTAAAACTATTGACCTGTTAGAAGAAATCTTCGCACGATTCGGAAATACCGGAATCGATCAAATTGGACAATGCGGCATACTTCACTAGCAACGACTTCCATGATTATTGTATCACCAACAACATCGAGCTGAGATACTCGACGCCAGAGTGGCCGCAGGGGAATGGCGAAGTGGAGCGACAGAATCGGTCCATAATGAAGAGACTTCGCATAGCAGCAGCAGCTGATCAAGACATCAAGACTGCCTTGAGAGAATATCTCTTTTTCTATCGAACAAAACACCCCCTTCTACAACGGGCTGCACTCCGGCTTCATTGATGTTTGGACAGAGCTTCGTGATAAGTTCCAAAATATACAATCGTGTACCTATCCAGATGAAGAATTCCCAGATCGGGACAGGGAAATGAAGGAGTTAGGGAAAAAAATACATCGATCAAAGACGAGGGGCAGTAAGCAGCGACATATCTGTAGGAGACTACGTGTTGGCGCGTCAAAAGAAACGCAACAAGTTTACCACACCGTATAAACAGTACCGTTCGAGGTTACTGAGAGGGATGGCAACGCCGTGACGATCTGTTCGCCAGCCCCGGGGCACAGTACCGTCGGAACGTGAGCCACGTACGGAAGTACTACTCCCACCCAAACCCGCAAGCCCTACACTCAATCCAATCCCTTCGACACATATCACAAATCCCAGAAACCATGTTTTCCCCACCAAACCCGCAAATAACCTCACTGGAGACAATCATCACCCTCTCCATAGTCACAATTAATCAAAACATAGATGTTCCATTGTCTCCACAGTCTCCTAGACCTGTAGCAGGAGACGATCAACCCCGCTCCGACCAGGGAACCGTGGGAGCGAAGAGGCCAGGCCGAGGGCCCCCAACGCAGACCCCCGGGTTTTGGGTGTGACTATCAACTGTAGAAGATTAATGATTATGTGAGGTGTCCTTATCATTCCATTGACAATTCCGATTATTAGTAGTTTAAAAACAAAAAAGTTCGTCCACATCCGTAGTTTACCAACGTGGAAGTTTTAAATTTTGTTTATGTTAATGAAAGAAATAAAAGTTAGTTCAATCATAACCATAATTAGTGATTACATAAGAAGAAGTGAAGATCAAAGACATTATAAATCATTATCCATTCAATATAATATTGGAGGTACCTAGTTTGTAGTTTCAAATCACTTTGAGAAAAAGGGAATGATGTAGTGTATTGAATGTGTGTGTGTAAATTGGCAGCACTGACTGACCAAAAGTGAAGTAGTGAATAAAGATGGATGCTAGAAGCTAAACCTTGTCAAGTGAGTTCATTACAGTACGGTCAGCTCCAAAACGAGCATCAGCAGCTCAATAAATCGTTATTTTTGTTGAATTATTTCTGAAAAAAGTAGGCATTGTGCAACATTGTGGGTATATTGAAACAGAGCCCACTTACATGTAGAACTTGAATGCATATTCGTTATTTTTTGACCCCCCAATAATTTCACGCAGTACAGTCAGCTCCAAAAACGTGCATCAGCCACACAATAAATCTTAGTTCTTGTTGAATTATTTCTGAAAAAAGTAGGCACTGTGCAACATTGTGTGTATAATGAAACAAAGCCCACTTTATGTAGAACATGAATGCATGTTCGTTATTTTTTGACCCCCCAATTAATTCAAGCAGTACAGTCAGCTCCAAAAACGTGCATGCCTGTAACAGTCACAACAATAAATCTTAATTATTTTGAATATATTTTGGAAAAAGTAGGAACTGTACACTATTGCGGGTGTAGTCGAAAGAAGCCCACTTTTATGTAAGACTTGACTACACATCCATCATTATTTCCCCCCCCCCCCCCCCCCCCCCCCTCTTAATAGTTTCAAACCACACCTTTCCACCCAGAAGGTCATGATCGGGCTTCAACCAAATTTGGCCATGTGTGTCAGGTAGACCTGAACCTAACATCCTCATTTGATAGTGGTCTAGTTCGCATCACATTTGTGATTGACAGGCGGGTAACACATCGAAATCACCCCACATTGCTGCGTTGCTGTATAAGGGCCTGACGTGTGCTTAGCGCGCCACGGCTTGGCTGCGGCGCCCTCAAACGGGCTCCTAGATAATAGTTTAACATGGAAAACAGTTGGGCCCATGAACCGAAGAAGTACCGAACTTACCCTTAGGTTTGTTCGAAACCATACTAAACTTTTTCAATTGCGGATGTAATGTTTATGGTTATATTATTCCATAAGTTTTAACATATTTCCATTTTATATTGAAATAAGGAACTAAACAATATCATGTCGTGTTAGCTCATTTCGTTCACGCTGCAATGTTATGGGGTCGCGGCTTCGAACAACTGCCACTTGCCGGTCGAACTTCGATTGATGGAGCGAGAGATAGTATCTACTTTGCCGACGTGTTTTTCCCCCCCCCGGAGCTGAGAACACTTGGAAGCCCAAATCACACGGATACCGACGAAAGAGACACACACACAAATCGACAACACTCAATATGGCAGACGTGGTAGAGGAAATTGTCAGTCAAGTTAATGAAAATTTAGTTAAAAATGACACTAATTCTACTACAAGAGTACCTGCAACACCCGAAGGAATGGCTGTTGCATACGCAAGTCTTGTAATCATGGCTCTACTTCCAATTTTCTTCGGATCCTTTCGTTCAGTAAGGCACCATAAGGAACAAAAGGTAAGGGCGGAACAATATAGGCCCTATTACAGTAACTAGGGCCTAGGCCCTAGGCCTGGTCCCTAGGGCTAGACCCACAGATAATAGACTAGGGAAACGCCAAAGTCGTTGTTAGACGAGTGAGTGAGCCATGTGTTGAGTACCCGGTAGGCCTAACATTCCTTTTCTTCCCCCTAGGCCTACCTTAGGCCTCCCCTAGCCTACATATGGCTAGGCCAGAGCTAGTGTATAGGGTAGGGAGCCTAGCCTACAAAGTGGAGCATTATGGCCTAAACCATGACCTAAACTTAAATAGGCCCTAGGCCTACCCTATTATTTATACGAATATTATAATCAAACTTAAATGCAAATGTTCCCGCGTACTCAACACACTGACTCTCACTGCGTCTAACCCCACGAGATTTTAACATTCCTTTTCTTTCCTCTACCTTAGGCCACTCCCCTAGCCTTCATAGGTTACAGTGGAGCTTATGGCCTAAACTATGCCTAAACTTAAAAATACCCTCTTATTTATACCGATATTATAATTCGAACTTAAATGCAAATGTTCCCGCACACTGGTTACTGTCAACACTATGAACTCTCTCACTCGTGTCTATGACAACGGACTTTGGCGTTTCCCTAGTCGAGTGGCTAAAGCGCCTTATAGCCGAAATGTGGGAGAGCGGGGTTCAATAGTCGGGAAAGATGTGGAATTTACAGGAGTTGTATTTTTAAAATATTTAACATGTTTTGAAATTGTGATATAACGCAGTAGTAGTCCCATCATCTGTGATAAATACTATGGAAAAACATAGCCAGTTGTTGTACTCAATCGTTACGGAGTACGGAATTTTGGGGGTTAGGCCATACCTTGAGTTCCAAACATTCTATGATAACCTTGGACACGGCCATTCAAAGCCCAGGTAAATAAAGCGAACAAAAAAATATTGATTTCACAAAACTGGAAAAACCATTGCGTTAAAAATAATTCTTTAGATTTCACGTATTTTTCAGTTTTGTATTTCTTGCAGGTTTAAATCGCAAATAGATTGTGCTCTATTTTGTTAGAAGTTCTCAGGTACCTGGGTCACGGATGTCGTTTAAAAATTTCAGCTAGTCTATTTGGCCCGTGCGGCCACCGTATGAGCCAACAGACAGCATATTAAACATTTAACAAACAGAATTAAATCACTGACCACTGGACCGATCGAGTAGCGTTTGTAGGACGTCCGTTTACGGGCCCTCGACACGCGTCTAACTAGGCCCTAGACTGACTAGGTAGGCTTGCTTTGCTATACACTACTTGTCCCAGTAGTGTAGGCCTAGGCCTAGTATTATCTGTGCTAGCTAGGTAGGCCTAGACCTGTTAGATAATATATCTGATATTTTCATTATTTGTTGGCAGGGATATTCTTACGGCATAGGCCTACCGTAAGAATTACAGAATTATTCTACGTATGTGTTTTCATTGGGTTGTTCATCACGTGACTATTAACAGGGGCGAGCTCGTTAAGCAATAGAGTGGCCTGTATTAGTGAACAGACACATTACGGTCTATCGACTCATGACCATGCACTAGGAGGCTAGGCTAGGCCTAACGTCGCTATTTTAAATCTAAAGTACCTACCAAAACCTTTAACGTTCGACTATTAAATCTAAAGTAGGCCTACACCTACAAAATCCTTTAAGGTCGCTATATTAAATCTAAAGAGCCTAGCCCTTACCTACCCTATCTGATCAAAAACTTGGGCATGTACCAAACGAAAAAGTTCGCCCCATGCCTTAAGAATAGTGTGTAGACTGTAATTCTGTACAGGCATGACGCCGTAAGAAATCACTACGTTATTGGTTTTATAAGCCCACTATTAATGAAGTTGAGTACTAGGCCTAGTAGGGCTATTAATTTCAATTTAAAGGTGTCGTTTAATTATTGTCGTTATGCGTTTTTTACTGTGGCCGCGTCCCAACATAAGAGTGCTCAGGCCTAGCCTAGGCCTAGCCGGTACCTTTTTGGCGGAGTGTCTAGTCGCACCCACTGAGGTGCGCCGAGGAGGTTTTATGCTATTTTCACCCATGTTCTGCGCATGCGCGGGCTCGTGTAAAGCTATTTTTCTCCAAAGTTCTCTGGTGTAACTTTTCGTTAGGTTGTCAATAATTGTCCGCTTTAGTTGTATGTACGATCTGCGCTAGTTCTAGGATAATGTACACAAAGATATAATGGATAAGAGCGCATCCGAATATGCTTTTCCGTTAAGAAGCGTTCTAACACTATAGAATAATAGATGTGAAAAGTAAGCGTACGATAAAATCGCGACCGGTACAGATAACGCTTTCCCCTTCATTATTCACTTTCACGTTCAGTGCAAATAGAATATTTAAGTGGGACACACCGCGCAGTGCGCAGGATCATGGGTGAATAATGTAGCAATAAAACCTCCTTGCGCATATCTCGCAGTGGATGCATAAATTTTCGGGGTTAGTACGGGGGCCCCGGTTGTAAAATGTTTTTTTTCAATAAAAACACTGAAAAACAACCTAGCCTGGTAAGTAGTGTTGTAACGGAAAACACGATTTCGGAGTAGGTCTTATCAAAAATCATCCTAAGAACTAGCGCGCAGGTAACTAGTCCGGAAAGGTCGAACTTACTTAACGTTTCAAGTAGTTTTGTAAAACCGGTCCATACCAACCGAAAAAGTTCCGACTAGCCTAGGCCTAGAGTAGGCCTAGGCCTTGGGATTATGGCCTAAGGCCTAGGCTTATTTGAATAAGCTTGGGCCTACCTAATATTATGTTGGCTGCATAGGCTAGCCTAGGCCTAGCTAGGCCTATATTCTTATGTTTGAACGTAAGATTTGCTGGAAATTATTCTTAGGTTCAATGTTCTTATTGGACCACTCGCCACGTGATTGCCGAACATAACAATATAGGTAGGTAAGTTCAGATTTGTACGTCAAAACATAGGGAAGGCTTCACTTACCGGTGTCAAATGTTGGCGCCGGTACGAAATCAATGGATATTTATTTAGGCCGCTGACCGTAACGATGTTGTAATTAGGGTCTGGTCGTGTTCTAATTCACTTACACAGAATTACCTTATTCTGTTGCAGTCTTTGGTTATTTATTGTATAGCTTGCCACAATTAGGGCTACATGTTTAGTATACAGAGTCACAGAGACACAGTAAAGATACAATTATTATTGACAGACATCCAACGCATCTAATCTTAGACCGGAAAACACATAACCACCCACTTTTACAGCCCAACTGTATTAGGAGTCATCCGGTTACGTGCCGCTTGGTAATTAGCAAGGCCGGTGATATTTGAATTCAAATTACCGCTGTAACCTAAGAAGTGAAAATTGCTCGTATTCCAACACTCTCGTCGCAATTTCTCAAATATTGAATCCTTGCATCCACAAGTTTAACTCTATGCTGTTAAATACTTCTGGTGCTAAAGGTTTAGCATGACTGTCGGCCACCTGATTTGCTGACGGATGGTACCATTACAGATATACCTTTGCTTGATACAAATCTCTATGAATTATATTTTATATCTCACCCCCCGATATGTTTCATCCCTTTTTTGGTGTCCAACTTTCAACGTGCTCTAATACATGATGATTATCTTCAATAAATCGGGTATAGGACCAAACAATGACTATGTTAATTTCTGATCAGAAGTGCCCTAAGCCACAGAACACTTCAGGTTATAGCTGTTGGCTAAGGCAAATGTATTCAGCCTCAGTTGTAGATAAAGCAACCACAGTCTTGTTTTCTTGCCTCCCCACAGAACGACATTGATTCCAAACACTTCAATAAAACATATCAGATATTGATTTCTATCCGAAGTTGTTTGCAAAGTCACAGCATCAGCATAGAACACTATGGGTTCAATTGAGTTATGAGTTTTCCATTTATACAAATCCCTAGATTCAAGGTTCCTTGAACATACCTTAGTATTCTTTTTACCCTTTCCAGTGTTCTTCAGTTCCATTTTTCTGAAATTGACATAGAAATTAAACAGCAAACAAAGATCTGTGCCTAGTTGCCATTACATGCAATACATTCAAACTGCCTATCAATTCTCGATATGGTTTTTCAAATCACAATCTTTGGTAGTATCTACCTGCATAAGGTGGATTTAGTACAAAAATTTTTTTTTCCCCCAAAAAAACGGGGGAGTTTTAACTGGGGCACAGTTGTCCATTTTAAAATTTACAGAGAACCGTTTTTCAAGTATGCAGATTTGACTTAGAAGTATTTGGCTATTCCGTTATTTGTGATTTTGATTCCAAGAAATATTCAATTCACCCAAAGTCCCTCCATCCTAATTCACTTGTAATAAAACCTCTGCCTTCATACTTATCAATTAACATTCGATTATTCCTGCAACCAGGAATTATAATCATTCACATACAAGAGCAAGTAGATAATATCACCTCCACTAGCCAGTACATAGAGGGACATCTGTCAGTTTTACATTGCTTGAAGACTTGTTCTTTTACAAATGTGTCAAATCGTTTATTCCATTCATTGGAGGCTTGCTCAATCCATATAGAGTTTCTGTTTAGCTTACAAACCAAATTTTGGCCCTTTACATGCATACCCTCTGGAGGACACATGTAAATATCTTCCTTAAGAATCCCATCAAAAATGCATTCTTTACCTCAAGTTGATCTACAAAGAGATTCTCTATTTTATAACACAAAAGAAGAGGCTGTGAGGTAGGTTAAACGGGCAACAGGAAGCATAGGTACATCATAATCTATGCCCCTTCTTTTGTGAAAATCCTTTGATTACTAACCTAGCCTTTGTTGCGTTTATACATTTCCATCTCCATCACATTAAACCGTTTGAAACACCCATTTGGTTTGTATGGGTACTCTTTCATTGGGTCTATGGTACTAATGTCATGTATTATTTTTCTCCAAGGAATTTAGTTCATCCTGTACGACAGTAAGCCAAAGCTCCTTATCCTCCTACACGCTATTTCCTGAAAGATTGTGGTGTATTGTTACAGTAATCAAATGGCACCTAAGGCTAGATATTCTGAATTTCTGGACCTAAGCTAATATTTTGATATCTGTGTCTCATGATTGGATTGATTATTGTGCGTCTTGCTAAACTTATTCCATCTAGCTCATCTGCAAATTTTGCTACACATGTACGACTGCCATAGTCTTGAAGATATTTGGCTTTAATTTTATTCTACATGGACCTTCTAGGAAGGAGGACACATTTCTTCCTCTTCAATTACTGTAACTTTCCTCATTAATGTATTCTCTTCCCTTTCAGCTCCATCCACTAACCCCTTCAGAGTCTTCCAGTAACTTCTGGCTGTTTTTTATTGTTCTTTTACCTGTAGTCCTACGTTGTATTAAATCTGGGAAAACTTTCCTCATTTTCCAAACTGTGGATCTTCCTCTATAACATTCTTCATTTTCCTCTAGGAAACCCTTCCTTTTCCTCTAGGAAACTCTTTTCTCTTAGAGGAAACCTTCCTTTACAAGTTTATTGCATTCAATAAAAATTACATTTCTCCCACTGATTATTCTCTTTCTATCAATTAGCCACAGTCTGTAAACCATTAGTACAATAACCTAACATAATGCACCGCGAACTTCGAGATTCCAAATTTACCATGTAACTGTTCTTTAGGGCACGCGGAGGCAGGCAGTGCCGCGAACACTCTCAGATGTGTGAGAGGTAGGTTTTCTCCCAAACCACTTGTCAGCTGGCACCTTATCCTTGCAATACCTTTTGTTGGACATCTGTTAATAAGATAAACAGCTGTCACAACAGCCTCCTAGCCAAAAATGACTACTAATGAACTCTCAAGCAACATACACCTACTTTCTCCAGAATAGTCCATTCATTCTTTCTGCAACACCATTATTTTCAGGTGTTCCAGGGATTGGTGAGTGCATACTGAATACCTTTCTCAGTAAAGAACGCTTAACATCATTGTTAACAAACTCTGTGCCATTGTCACAGCGGAAAAAAAAAAAAATGATATCTTCAAATTGAAGCGACTAGTGGACTCTAGCTTCATATAATTTTATGTATTCACAAAAACCTCAGACTTGCTTTTTAATCCAAATACAACTGTAAAATGGGTTCCAATCATCAATAAAGGTGAGGATATATTTGCCACCATTATATGCAAACAGGGACTAATTGGTCCCACATAAATCACGTGTATTCTTTCAAGTTGGCCTGGTGGTATGATTTCTGTATTGTGAAAGGGGGTGCTTTTACACTGCCTTACCTTGACTGGCATATTTCACATAGTTCAGACACCTCATCTTTCAATTCAGTTTTTTATGTAGGACTATTCCATCAAACCACATTACTCAGCTTCAACAAACTTTGTTGACTGATATGGCCAAAACCTTGTGCCATAGCTTATTGTACCTTACAGTTGTGGTTGCCTCCATATTCGGGTTGAACCTCAACCTGGTTTGGGTTGGATTAGTGACAGCTGATAAATTCGTCCTTTCCTCAGTCCTTCGGCCAAGACCTTCCAATCTTTCCCTCATGATAGAGCATTTACCTGCTGAAGAGAATATGAAGGCCCTTTAATTGCCAGCATGAGACAGATATGAGATTAACTTTAAGTCATTGCAATGAAGGGCAATCCTTCAAATAGTATTTTATGGATGTGCAACACGAACTGCAGAATAAACAATTACATCACCATACTCATAGGGCATTACATTAACTAATGTCTTTTTGCAATATAATGGCACAGCCCCGGACACTCAAGTTGCTCTTATTTAATACTACTAATTTGGTTGGAGCATATGATCTGACGCTCCAGAATCCAAATACCAAGCTCCTCATTGGGCGTCTAATTTTACTAGTTGTGTGCCTCCTTTTTACCACCTTAGTTCAGGCACTCTTGCTACTTGTCCTGAAGTACTAACATGCTTATTCATTCACTGGAGACATGAAGCAATTAGGCCACCATCTCTTTCTCTTCTCCTACGTACACGACGCATTCACAGCCTCGTCCTCGCGCTCGTTAAACGATCCGGCCTTGAGCAGTCTCCTGCTGCCTCCATGAGGACCCCGGCTACTCCAGCGCGCTTCCTCGCAAGCCAACGCACCACGGTCCTAGGATTGAAGTAGTAGTGGGTTTTTATAGGCGACCACCACGGGCAGTGGTCCAATCGCATTACCCACGGGCCCTCCTCGAGTGCTCCGCGTGCGGCTTCCGTCTAGCTCGACCACGCCCCGGCTCCGATATGCTCCCCACTGCCTCCAGCATTGTATCCTGCGATGCCCCCTTCGTCCACAATGTTACAAGTATAGGAAAAAAAAATCACTATGCTTGGAACGTGCCCAATAAAATGCAGCACGGAGGATGAAAATTAGCATTTGGCTTGTGGTCTTCTTTTTATTGTCTCGGCTCGTCGATGCGAACACGTATAAAACTCCAAGTAATGTTCCTTTGGATACCATACGCTTTGCAGCGCGGAGAGAGGGATTCAACTCTCTGGCATCGAGAGTAAGAACGGACTATAACAACCCTCTTCGTCCATAGACTCGCACTGCTTGCCGTAGCTCCGGGTCAGTTGTCAAACCGGAGGACAAAATGCTCAGGGAAAAAGTCTCCCGCCTTGGTTTGTAGGTTAGGGCGTGGAGACCTGCCGACAAATTCAATCCGGGTTGTAGCAGTCTTTACTCAAACCGATTTGCCAAGGCTCTCCCACAGGTCGAAACGCAGTTCTTTTGTCTTCACACCTCGTAGGAGACTCGTCTGGAAATCCGTTGCACAACAAACTCTGGCATTTTTTATCGGCCTTCTACTAATTGTTACTATTCTTCGCTTGCTTTGCTTCGTTATTTGTTCCTCTGTATCAGATGATCAACCACTTCGGATGAAATGGGGTTTTTGGATTTCCAATAGAGACGCTAACGTGTTTTTCAATGTGGCAAAAGGTCTTGTCATCCACACTGTAGTTGAACTCTCAAGCTCCAGTCAGGAAAATATTTCCGTCAGAACACAAGGTATTTTATATCGCTCTTCCTCCATGATAGCCTATCACACAAATCGTCATGCACTAGGCCTAGGTCTAGGCCTTATAGGGTACTAGGTTAACACCGTAAAGGCTGCGAGGTAAATAAAAACCGCAAACAAGATTTGGCTACTTTTTGTTAGAACCATCACATATTCACACTGGTCCCATTAACCTGTTGTAATTAGGGTTCTGTGTGTGTTCAAATTATTACAATGATATTACTGATGAGTTGCAGTCTTAGAGGTTATTTATTGTATAGCTTGCCACATAGGGCTACATGTTTATTATACAGAGTCACAGAGAACAGTAATAAAGATTGAACAATCTATTATTGACAGCATCCAACGATCACTTAGACCGGCAAACATAACCACCCACTTTTACAGCCCAAACTGTTAGTAGGGTTCATCCGGTTACGTGCGGTCGGTAATTAGCAAGGCGGTGGATATTGAATTCAATTACCCGCTGTAACCTAGAAATGTGAAATTGAGTATTCCAACACTACATATTATCACCATAGTTTATATCAGCCCAAAGTTACTTTTTTCTTCTCTATTATTGTGAAATGAAGTAAGTTAGGACCTCATAATCCTATAAATCCTCCTATAGGCTATCCTTCTAGTTTGTTTCATGTTGTTTTCAACAGACTGTCTTGATCAGCTGTGTAGGTTCCTTCTGTGATGTATTTTTGGAGACAATAGCTTTGTTTACATAGAGGACTGGGTCCAGTACCGTACTGAAATTTAAGTACCTACGGTTCCAATGTCCTTGAAGCGTTTCGAGTACCCAACTAGAACTGAACTGACATTCGGTGCAGCATCAACACTATCTTACGGCGATTGCCCAAACCAAACTAAAAAGCCACAGTTCATTTTATGTTCATTCAGTTCGGTTTCCTACAAGAAGCTGTTTACATATGAGTGTGAGTACTCGGTACCGGTACGGTATTTCGGTTCGGTCGCACCATTTTGTCAGACCGAACCCGTCCGAACCCAACCGGTTCGGTATCTGATATGATGTGTTTACATGAGGTAGGTAGGGCCTACTGAGACCACAAACCGTACCGGTACTCAACTCCGTAGGCCTACTCAGTCCTCAATGTAAACAAGGCTATCAATGTATCAAATCAAATAACTATCAAATAACCAATTGGTTATTTTTAATTGGTCAATATGGTAATTACCCTGCGCTACGACGATCAATGTCATACAGATGCAGGGAGGTTCCCCTGTTTAAGATAGGTATTGTACCGAAATGGCTCCGCGAACCACTTAGGCCTACTGTATCAATAATTTGAAAAAATATATATAAAAAAAAGAATAAAAAAATCTCGGCTCACTGATCTAACTCATGCACTAGAAACTTCCTAATAGAAACACAAAGTACCGGCCTAACAAGATACAAAATTCAGTGGTGACCACAAGCGCAGCCACACAATGCGAAATCATGCACCCTAAGGTTTTGATTTTGAATCTTACCCAGGTGGATGCGAGGAGGCTGTCTGCTCTCAGACAGGGCTGCTTGACCGATGTTCTGCACTGCCGGTTCCCACGTGCTTATAAACTAGATATGCTAGATAGAGCTGCCTGGTTGGTAATCGTGTGTCCAAAGTTCCAGCTGTTTTAATGCCAACCTCGCCAGATGTGATGTCCAATGTTTAAAGCAAGCAAAATGTTTAGTGGATGTTATTAGTACACTATCATAAATACTTTATTTTTTAGGTATAGTATTGGGCAAGGCTTGAGCTCTAAAACAGTTGTGGGTTTTCTCGAAAGGAGTTAGAGACTCGTTGATTATTATAGTTTTGCTGATCCTGTGGCCATGGTGCGTGGGCGACAGTGCTGCGATCCCTCGGCGACCGCCACCTTAACTGGTTCCACCTATAATAACCAAGTTTGTCACCTGAAGAGTCACACTCTGTGGTTATTTTGACTGGAGAACGGTTGACAGGTTGGGAATGCGGGGGCGACAAAACTTCTTGGCATGTGCATGCAAAAATGGTAGTTTAGCCTACCTCTGCTACGGTATTACATCTAGGGCGACGGTCGTTTGCCCGCAGCCAAGCGCCACACGACTTGTCCGGCGACGACGAACTCTGCACTGTTTACAGCTACCCGAGTTTTGGTGTTTTCAGCTATCTGCACACGCCGCCCTGAAAGATTTACAATCTTGAAACTCCACGCTATATGACCTGATTGTGGGCCATGAGCCTACGACAAAAGAACAAAAAAAACATCCCAATCAGATAAACCCGTTCTGTGTTAAAAAAGTTCCTCAACATTGTTGAAATCCTTTCGGCTGGCTGGGGGATTGATTCTCTGCGGAAAGTTATCAACTTTATATTCTGAAGCCTACAGAGAAAACGGTAGGCTACATCTTAGAAAGTTATGTAACTTGGACCACACTTAGATACAGTAGTACCTCAGACGCAATGCCTTTTGCTTTCAAAACCAAAATCTGATAACAGGGACTCGAGAAAATCAAAATTCAAAATCAAATAATTTTTTTTGATGTTTTTTTTCTAAGCTTGGCTATTTAGTTTTGTCGATGTATCTAGTTGCGGTGTATTATGAAGTAGACATACTGTTTTGTTTGTTATTGATATGTTTTATGTTTTAATTTCCTTGAAGATTGGCAGTGAGGTTACATATTTGTAACTATACTTTACAGTTTACTCTAGGTTGATTTCAGACAATCGGTAAGGTAGAGAGAGGACAGAGCACAAGAAGGCAGGAGAGGCAAGAAAAATTCGCGAAAAAGAAGAAAGTTTGACAAATCTTCAAAAGCCGCTTCGGCGCTTCTCGCTACTGGAGTTCCCTACGGTCACCACGCTGAAGGTGTGAAGATCAAACGAAATGTTGATTTTGGTAAAATTTACATTGATTCACGAGTAGCTTTCACCACTAAAATTTCATTGATGGCTAGCGTGGCGTATTAGATAGTGAATCAAAACTCCGTTAAGCCCGTAGAGCCGAGCAATTTTGAATTTTGATGGAAAATTACATTTGAAATTTCCCGCTTTCTTTGAAGTATCGTTTACAAGTATTTCACGCCCAGAAACAGCAAACAAATGTAGTTGAGCAAAGTTTTTCATTCTTTCTCCCTAGTTTCGCATTGAAAAGAAGTAGGCCTAAGATCATTTCACCTGTTGACGAGCGCCAAGCAAACCGTTTTTGTGGTAAAAAAGTAAAATTTTTAAACTGAAAATCATTAAAAAAAATGCTTGGCCATTGAACTTTTAGTGTTCTTTTTAATGAACTTGACTAATGCATTTTGATATTGTGTATTCTCAATACTACAACAAACTGTTTGGAGCAAACCAAAGTCTATGGCCAAGCAATTTTTTTTTATGATTTTCAGTTTAAAAATTTTACTTTTTACCACGAAAATGGTTTGCTTGGCGCTCGTCAACAGGCGAAAATCGATCTTACTTCTTTTTAATGCAAAACTAGGGAGAAAGAATGAAAAGCTTCATGCTCAACTTATCACAGCATCACAGCCGAAAACTTTTGAAGGAGCTTGGCTGCCGTTTTTTAATTTTGTTTTGTTTTTATGGTGATTTTTTTAATTTTGTTTTGTTTTTATGGTGGATATAGGCAGGGACTATTTTAGCTATTAGCGGTTTTAGGTTCGAAGGAGGAATAAGCTCACAATTCCATGAAAACCATGGAAGTTCATAATTTCGTCAAATCCACAAACAAACTAATACTATTGAAAATGAAATATTCTCGAATTTTGGGTGTGGTCAGATATGCACGTGCTATGTTTTGTCCTGTCTGTGAGCCCGGTTATCTTTTGTGTGATTTGCGGGGGAGGATCTGAGAATGGAAGTGAACCTGAACCCGAAGTGTAATTGGACCCGAACCCGACCCGAATTCTCAATTCGATAATACCTGAACCCGAAACTGAATCGATATTTTTACTATTGCTGATCTTGAACCCGAACCCATTCGGTTCGACTTTCTGGATATAGGCCTACCAACAAGGTAGGCATAGGCCTAATTGATTTGTTCTTGTTACATAGGAATCTGGAGAAAAACCGGAGACCATGACACAGAAAGACGCTGCCATGTTTCCTTTAATTGCCAGTGCAGCTCTCTTTGGCCTCTACATATTCTTCCAGGTAAGAAGCTTATTATATGTAGCACGTACTTTCAAATAAGTTTGACGGACATAATTAGGCGGGGCGTAAACGAGTTAGATTGGATGGGTGGATGGAATTGGATTTAAAGTGTATTTTTTTGCCTAAACTAAAATTGATAGGCCTAGGCTATGGAAGCACCACCTTTTGCATAATAATTAGCATTGTATTACATTGTAGGCCTCTATTGCCTATTGTTTGAATTGTCTCCAGAGCTAGAGCCGGGTGGCCTGACCGTCTTTTTTGTTTCCCACCGGCGAACATTTCTCCTGCCAATATAGGCCTTAAATACTATATTATCCATAATGTCAATGATTAAAATTATTGTAAAGTTATAAGGTAGCCTACCTAGGCCTATGTAATTCTTATTTCATATAATCAAAATTAAAACAGCTCAGTTCTGATTTATACGTAGCCCTAATGAAAAAGTTTATAAACACCACGTGGTAGGCCAAATATTAATTTGGTAAAATCAGTTTATTATGCACTTTTTAATACGCACATGAGTGAGCTATACCAATATGCTGCATTGGTATGGTGCATCACAAGTACCGGTAATGCTAATACAAATATAATATTAAGACGACATCCGAATAATTGTCGCCATCAATCGCTTAGAATCATGTAAAGAACATTAAAAAACACTTAGAATTAGGGATGTCAAAAAGCGTGTATTTCACTAAACGTTTACACCCTAATCAAAAAAGCGTGTACACATTTACGTCTACAGGCGCTATATCTGTGTTTACTTTTAGTTTTTGATAGACATATATTCTTTTACTAGTAACAATTACTTGTTTTTCTGCATAATAATGACCCCCACAAGCACAGTAATTTAAGAGCCCTTCCGGTAGTCCCTATGATTCGAATTTATTGAGTAGGCCTACGGAAGAACAACACTACAAGTCGAGAAGACCATAGGCGTGGAACAGGGAGAGGGCAAGGGGGGCATCTGCCCCACCTAACTTTTATGCAATGGAGTGGGCAGAGGGGGGCCAGTATTTTAGAGATTGAAAAAATAAAGCTTTCTACTCTACTTTTGGAAATGCAACGTCGTGAGACCCTGTCAACCAATCATTTACAGAAGAAACAACCCAAAAATAGGCGGAATGTTAGGTTGGTGGACGTACCCCATGCCTGAACCGTCTCTATTCCGACTATCTTTATAACCAGCCACCCCGGTCTTGTATGTGAGCGGCACTCACTTCAGTGAGAGTGTACACGTGACTCGGACACACGTTCTAATCCAAACATCCTTTGAATGATTTGCCTAGAAGTTATTGGTAGACGCAAGTTGGGTCAGTTTGTGTTCGCTCGTGTCGCATCGTTATGCGTTTCACTGTTGGTCATCTTGGAGTGGTTGTATGACTGTGATTATAGCAAAGTCGCAAGTTGGGAAGGATTATTCCTTTATAGTGTAAGTAGTGTAGTGTGAAGTTGTAAGGCAAGTGTGTGTGTAGGTTTAGTGTTTAAATGGTGTTATAAATAACTAAATAAATAAATAAATAAAATTGTATTTAGAGTTAACCACTCAGTTATATAACTTTAAATTTTTAAATTAATTGATATCGTTATTTTAAACTCCAAGAAAACGTACTAAACAGCCTTCAGTAGTATTTTTTAAGAAGAGTTTTTTTTTTTTTTTTGAAAAAACAAAAAATATGTTGCATAATGCTTCGTCATTACATAAAAAAATTAGTTTGCAATTTGTTAAATGAGCCACTTCACTTCGTTAATTTTTTGAGTTTTTAGACGCAGATAGATGATGTAAAACATCGTTACAGAGTCGAGTTCAGTTTAAATCATGACGAAATAACTGTAGTATAGTGAAATTTGTTTCCGCCTTCGGCGAAAAGAGCCTCCGGCGGCTGGGCCTTCGCCCCAGACCCCAGCTGTACCCTACAAAATCGGCCAGTGGATTTGCCCCCCCCAACTTTCAAAACGTTCCGACGCGCCTGGAGAAAACGTATAATTTGCGAGTTGCCGGATGGATTGGAAGGGGGGAGGGAAAAGAGTAGTCAAGGCGGCTGACGTAGCGCTTGCTGCTCTGTGCACTGCCCGCGTGCCGCTTGCTGGCAGGGCCGGACGCACACTGCACCAGAGCGATGAAATGAAGTGATTCAACTTACAGAGTAGGCTAATAATTTATTGAAGATTAACGAAACAAGAATTGAAGATAAAGAAATTAGGTAAGATTATTTTGACAAATGAGCGACCGTGCGTCGCGATCATTACAACACAGTAGTTTGGCAACATTTTTGTTGGCCTACAAACTGTCGACTAGAGCACTTGCTTTGTTCAATTCATTGGGCCGACTTTACGAATTTTCGAGACCGAACGCAATGAAAGCCTCGACGTGTGAATAGGAGAAGGGTAGAAATAGGAGACTATTACGCGCTGCGCGCTTTAAATTGACGCACGAGAAAAACATCGTTCGGCGGGTCGCACACAGGATAAAAATAGTAATTACATAAAAACGTTTACCGATCTCAAAAAAAACGGTACACGTATACACGTACCATCCCTACTAAGAATACTTATGTTTCAAAGATTATATATATATATCAAATCAAGTTATAAAATACCTACACATTGAAATTACATTACAAAAAATACACATTAAACATTAAGTGAGAAACATGTAGAGATAGGGTAGGAAACCAACAGCTTACCTGAAGTGGAGTAGGCGCGCCGTGATAGAAGACATAAACACAAATAAAACAAATACAACACTACATTTCAAACGTTTCGTTACCCGTTACCCGAATGATGGGCACAGATCAGGATGTAAGAGAGGAGAACCTACGAGTAAACCTGTGGCATTGACATGCCAATGGGCATTGGGGGCCTTCCCTTCTGTGACACTGTTTTCACAGTTTGTGTCATCAGGTCACTCCCTCCACTGTTACACGATTGGAGAACTGAGAACGATGGGAAGACTGTCCTTATACCAATGGGATTTGCAAATCCCGCCCACAAACCTAACTTAAACCTGTAGGTAGGTTCCTCCCTCTCCTCCTCTCTACCCGCTCCCTGTCACGCATTCCACACCCCCCACTCATCTCTTTCACTTCCACCCACCACACCCTAGCCAACGGCTACCTAGCTTAGTTTTCACTCAGTAAATGTTAGCTCTACTCAATGTCTCTATCACGGCGCGCCTCACTCGCTTTGTCAGGTAAGTGTTGGTCTCTCCTTACGCTATCTCTGCATGTTTTCAATGATCCACAGTATTTTGGCATTCCTTCATCACACCACATTAACATTAACAATTACATAAAAGTTTATAAAAACACAAAGTGTGGATATTTTATAGTCATAATACCAGAAGTTAGTGTGATAATGTAAGTAGTTGATACCCGAATGTTATGGAACAATATTTATTTCGCATTTTTGCATAGTTAAAAAATGGTGGTCGTCTCTTAAATTCGCTATCAAAGGAAAATCATGAGTGAGAAATCTGGCGGGCATGTTTTATAGGCGCGTAGTACAGCAGGGCAGGCACGAGTGTTTTAGAGGGCTCGGTGTACTGGGAGAATCGGCTGTATGCACTCAGGGCACGCCTACGCGCCGTGATTCCTGTGCGGCCTTAGCAGCAAGCCAGCTGGCTCGTGAGGCGAGGCCGGCGAGTGCGCCCGGCGGGTGGTCATGCACTTCTGGCGCGGAGTCGTGCGGTGTAATATTTACGTAAGTCCGTTTTTCTTCTGTTCGAGATTGCAATTCGGAGTCAATAATAATGCAATTGTTGATCAGGGGGGACTTACAAATTCATCATCGAGGCGGGAACATCGTTATTTTTGGGCTTTTTTACAAAAGATGTTAATGCGGGGAAAAATTTAACATTGGTGATAAATGGGAATAAAGAAAGGCGTAGTGAAATCGTCGTTGGGGATGGGAAAATCTTTGGAGCCATGATCGTTGACCAAAGTTCATATTATGTTTTTTATCAATAAATATTCTAATTTAGTATGTTGAAAATATTATTTTTCAGTTTTTAACTTCCTGGAAATGGGGGTCGTCTTAAACTCGAGAATATGATTTTTCCACTTTAAACTTCCAGAAAATAGGGGGTCGTCTTAAATACGAGGCCATCTTCTATTCGAGTAAATATGGTACATATAGCTAGGTATAATCTAGCTAGATATGAGAAAGCACCTGTACATGCTGGAACAACTTTAATGAATCTGCTACCAAGCAACATAAAATAAATTGTAGACATAGATAAATTTAAAAGCTCACTTAAAAATTACCTAATTGGAAAAGCATTTTATCAAGTTGATGATTATGTAGGCCTACAGGAACACAAGTTCAAACATGTACATTTTAACCAGTTAGCCTAGCTTGTATTTTTAATTTTAAATGGATTTTGTATTTTATGTAGGACCTATGGAATCTATGTATTTGTGGTGTAGTATGGGTGCACCCGCCATATGTGGGTGGTAGGTAGGGCTAATAGAGTGTGTATAGTATTAGTTGGTGGCCTACCTTTATTATGTTGCTGACATCGTGTTTTTCTACATTCTGTGATGATGTGTGTGTTTAAAAACGGATACTCGATTTAATAATAAAATATGGCCTCTATTGGGAAATGTACAGGAGCCTATTGTATTTTTGTATTATATTGTATTGTACAATATGTATCGTAAAATTTTTTGGAATAATCCCGATTTTCGGGGACGGATGGTCACCCTAGATTAACTTGGTTGCAGACAAATGTCTCGTAAGTATCCTGTCACAATATACGAGTAAAATATATCTTTTTAAATATATGACTCAACTTTTAATTTTATTTTGACCGGTCAAAGTGCTATCGCTAGGTATAGGTTAGCCCTAGGCCTATGTGAAAACCTTATTTTTAGTAAAGTAAACATTGTGTAGCATTCCAAAATGTTTGTTTACCAATTTAGTATCAAAAACCTTACAAGCTAAAATTTGTTTAATTTTTTTTTAAATCAAATGATTTTTGGGAAATTCTGCACTTTTACTTCATTAGGAGAAGAACTAGAAACACAAGATTTGCGACTGATTTTATGTATAGCATAGCCTAATCCTTAAGGTTATTCGACTGCATTTTTCTATTTTCCCAAATATGCTACCAAGTCAAAATACAGTGAATGGCTTTGAAACCTGGCTCTTTTAGAAAATCAAAACTATTTTTTTTTAATTTTCTGATAGGGCACACGGTAAATATTGCCTCTTCAAAATAATTTCCAACTTCAATTCGCCCAAGCACACCATTCAACGTAGTGGTACGTGTTTGTTTTTGTGACATTAATTTTCAACTGGTTTTCTAGGCTGATTTTTGTGAGAAAAAAATTTAGTTTACAATTGTCTTTGTGTCTGACAATTTTTTGTTTGTGCGGTATAGGTTACCGATTAGGTACCGCCAAATAAAAATAATTCGCAGGAAATAATAATGTTAACAAAAACTTTTGACCTACTCAGTCGAGCCTCTAGAAAACCAGTTGAAAAAATAATGTCACCTCTAGGTAAAACCTAGAGGTAATGGGTGCTTGGGCAAATGAAGTTGAAAATTATTTTGGAAGATTGCAATATTTGCCGTGTGCCCAGTTAGAAAAATTGAAAAAAATGGTTTGATTTTCCAAAAGAGCTAGGGTTTCAAAGCCATTCACTGTATTTGATCTTGGTAGCATTATTTAGGAATCATAGAAAAATACGCGGTCGAATACCTTAAACAAAATTAAAATGGATTTTTTTCAATGCTGCAGAAGTTTTTGATTTGCTCACTTAGTTTTTTAAAAAAAAACATGATTCAAACAAAAATCTGATTTATAATCTAAAGTTGAATGGAAGATGTGTGAGGGTTATGTTGTTGCCGATGATGAGCACTGGTGGCATTGTCCGAGCGCTGCCCATGTATGAGGAGGTACTACAAGAGATATGACAGACTTGTGGAATAGGAACATCAAAAAAAGTGTATGGTATTGAAAATAAGCATGGCTAAAGACTAAAGGTGAGGTTGAGCCCACTAACTCATTCAGGCGAATGGGATACAGGGAATTATCAAGCACAGATACAACATTGGAGGAGACAAACCTTGAATAGTGGTGGGAGTAGTCTTAGCTATCTAGGAAGTTAAAGTAATGGCAGAGTGGAAAGATTTAAAAAAGGAGTAACATCAGAATACAAAAGGCCGAGTAACTTAAAGGGCCGGGTGTGGGATAGTGAGATGAAATTACCTATTTAGTGTAAGATAACAAGTAAAAACCTATTTCGTGCCGATCTTACGTTGCAGCAGAAACCTGGACAATGGATGATTCGAGAGGAGAGTCAGATTGCAGGGGCAGAGAAGAGATGTCCTGAGGAGCCGACAGTGAGCAAGACTCGAGAATGACAGAAGTAAGAAACATTGGATATCCTAGAGTTAGATGCTGGGTGCTAGAGAAGTTTGATAGTGACCAGGAGAAGAAGGACACGGGCCTTGAGATGGTGGCCGCGGACATGATGATACGAATGGGGGATAGAATTGAGGGACTGCCCAAGAAAAATGTATAGGGGGGTAACAGGGGGGGGGAAGCATTGAAGAAGAAAGGAGGAACGACGGGCTGAGACCCGGACAGCAGATTGGAAGGAGACTGGAGGCAATAGAGGAGAGAGCTGGGGAACGATGTGGAAGTGGATATGATGTGGTGTGGATAGAAAGAAGTGGAAAAAAAGTAGTTCCTTAACACCAAGCTGAACCCTGCCAGATACGGATATGTTATTCTTTCGCATCGGCAATGGATAGTTGATAATTGATGATGATGTGATGATGTAGATGTATGTGAAGATGATGATGATGTGGATGAATGATGAGTGATGACTGATGTAGTTGCATGACAAATAAATAAATCATGAATTTGTAGTTTCTAAATAAAAATCTAACAAAGAATATCCACACTAGCTGACTAAAATTCACGTTTAGCCAACTATCTCTAGATTTGTTTAGGTTAGTTTACACAGGGTTTCCCCCTCCACCTGGAAAACCTGGAAAAGTGTCAGGGAAGTTGAAAAATATGGCTTCAATAAATGAATGTAATGGGATATAGTCAGGGGAATGAGCAAAAAAATTCAAAAATATCCTTAGCAAGAAATCAGGGAAAAATTAGTGAATTATATTTAAATCTAGGCTGTAAGGCCTATTGTGTGGTTTATCAAAAAATACACTAGGCTATAGGCCCAACTCCACAAGTCAGAAAGAATTGTTGAAAAAATCCAATATCATTTGTTTTCGTTGCTAAAATAACCGTTTATGGAATCTAGCGGTTTGATGGTGAAATCTACTATTTAGGAAAGCGTCCACAACACAACAACACAAAACACTACATTATTTTGGTATTCATTCAACCCACAACTTTTGTTCTAAACGCCAACCAAACGGCATTGTGACTAAGAAAACCTGCATTCTCAAAATTTTCTGGCGCGGCGCTATGTTGGGGGAGTTCCCCCGAAACCCCCCGTTACTTCTGGGTCCCTATATATATACCCACCTGGGATATGATATAGTCCACCCGAATGAAGGACCTGAATTCAACATAGTGAGCCTATGTATGTGTGTATCTGTAGGGGATCGCCCCATAGAAATTTTTGCGGGCAGGCCAATGAAAAACGAAGTTCCGCCCTGATGATAAGTAAGGGAAATAAATTTTCGAGCTGGATCGAGGGGTGCTTCTGTTCGGCAAGCTATTTTTGGGCGTGTATCACACCTGAAATGTAAGCCAAAAACTAGACCTGGAAAAACTGGAAAAGTCAGGGAACTTGATTTCTAAAAAAAAATGTGGAAGCCCTGTTTAAGTTGGTAGACAGAGTGCAACATGCAGGGATTTTATGATCTGTCGGTGCCAAGTAACGCCGCTTTATCTTGTCTAGGATACCGTTTAGTGCGCGTTTTAGAAATTTATTAGGGTCTAACTCGCCATGGGTATATATCCATCTGGGTCCTTGATAATGTGCCTATGAATAATCAGCAAAGGCAGGAGCCACAAGGTCCTGGTCACCATTGGCAACGGAGTCGATAAGAGGTTTCCCAGGTTCATGTCGCGGTAATCACAACAAGGAGCCAAACGAAAGTCAATGTTTGGAATATACATATTGTGCAGATGTAAGAAGGTATTATTCGTTGACAAGTGGATGTTATAAGTATATATACAGTTTTTTTTATTTAGGATATTATCATATAGGCGTAGTTCTAGTGCCTCAGGCAAACTATTGAATATATAAATTGCTGTGGCGTCGAATTTGACTACATTCCAGTTTCACACTTTTGGACGGTGAGAACGCTAACATTTCTAGGGCGGGAGTCCAGAAATGTTTAAAACACACGAAATCCAAATGCCGCTTCTCTGTAACGTTAGTTTATAGTTAAAGATCCAGGTTCTCCTAGGGCAAGGAGACAAAATGGCCCAGAGAGAGGGGATTAGCTGCCCAATAGCTGCTTTTGACGTGATTGTTACTGTGGTATGTACATTGTGTATAGGGAATAAATTATTCTTGCTGCAGACTGATGTATATTCATCCATGTATTCCGTGAACGGTGAATAAGACGTACCCTAAAAATAATAAAATAAATGAAAAGTCACATTACTTGCATCGCCTCTTTAGTAAGCTAAATGTAGGTGTCTAGGTACCTATGAGGCATAATAGCAGTGAGAGAGCAGGTGAAATGTATGTGTAGGCCTTAACATGGTTTGTTTATTCATTTGCATGATTTTTATTTTTTTTGTTAATTTCCAAGGAGTTACATCAATCTCTACTGACTGGGTTTATTTCTTCTTTCTTGGAATTTTGGCTTGTGCCACCTTAGAGGTATGATATTGATTTCTTAATTTCTTACTTATGTCTGATAGAATGCCAATCAGCCTGGTATTATATGCCGTGAGCATAGGATTCAGGAGCACATTAGAAAGTGATTAGATGGCTGTCTGAAGAGTTTTAAATCAGACTATAGTATAATAAAATATAAGCCTAGGGCCTATACACAAAACAGAAAAAACCCGAGGCGTTTCGACACAAGGTCTTGATCAATCGGGAGGGTCTTCCATCTTCCTTTTTATCCTGAGTGATCTAAGACCTGTACACCCCCCCCCCGAAACGCCTCGTGTTTTCTGTGTTTTGGAAATACATTTTAATGTTTATATTTATTAGGGATGGGAAAAAGTGTTTTAATTTTACTATACGTTTTAACCTTGAAATAATTGCGTTTAAACGTTTAAGCTTATTTTACACTAAAAAAAAAGATTTTTTAAGGTCTTTACAACAACAAAATTGTAATTTGAATTATGAGTGCGGTGTAGACGAATAATTAAACAATGATTTTATCTCGCTTTTTAACATATTTAATGACCCGGCACTCCCACCATGTGTAGACAGATGTCGTTAATTCGAGCATCTGGGACGCCGGCACCTCCACTTCAATGAAAAATTAAGCACTTTTTGAAAATTATCGGCCTTATTTGTTAGCCCGTGTTTGTGTAGACTTCAAAGTGATAATAAAATAAATTGTATGTATAATTTTTTATTATTGGATGAGCGACGCGAGCGTACGGCGAGCGGAAGGCGAAGGACTTCACGAATATTTCACCATGATCCCCCCCCAAAAATATGTTGAGCTCTGGGTGTTTTGTTTCTGTTTGTTGTGTTTTTGATTGTTTTGTTTTTTTTGTTTTTCCGTCTGTTTGTTTCGCTCGATTCCGGGCTAAAACGGCATACTGCGATCTTGGAAAAATTTGATCCGCGACCTATGCAGTTTGTCTCTGATAGCTGTAGAGTTGTATTTTCTGTTTGGTTGATCAAACGAAGAAAATTATTTTCATAAAAGATCCGTACTGCTTGTTATCACGATTTTTTTCGATTTTGTAGTTGCACGATACTTTTCGACGTGACATTTGGGTCCGATTACTGACCAATAACTTGGTGAGGCCTGAGAACGTCTCAATTTCATATGGACCATTAAAGAGTGTATGGTAATGTAGTACCATTTTGGACAGGAAAAGTTGAAAGAATGTTGTAGCTAGAATCTATAGGAAATAAAAGGTTTTAACAGTATTAGTTTTTCAATGTTTAATGTGCGATATTTTCGTCACATTTGGGCGATTCGACCAATACGGGTAGGGCTACAACGTTCAGATTCACATGATGACATTAAGGTTATTGGTGATGTAGTACCTTTGAACGAAGAAAAGTTGAAAAAAATTAGTCAGAATATCTACAGAAATAAAGGTTTTAATATGAGTTATTTGAAGTCGCTATAATAGCCAATTAACAAATAACATAGAAACTTGACATACAATCACTCCACAATGCATTCAAAAAAGCACTTGCAAAGGAAAAGGCAAACAAACGCACAAAAAAACGCAAACAAAAACGCTGTCATCCATCAACGCGGCGGGACTTTTAGAGTTTTCCTAGTGTATTATCTTTACGTCGCTACCGGCACTAACGTTTTAGCGAATTAAATAACTCTAACCCTTCCACATGTATAACGGTTTTTAAACGTTCCCATCCCTACCAATTTTCAGAAATTCACAGGCAGTCCATGTAATCACTTTTCAAAGGTAAGCTGTGGATCCTATTTTATGTCACACCAATTTACTTACCATATTGTTAAGGTGATATAAAAACCCCAAATTTTGTTTAAAAAACATTAACAAAAAACAACACAATTAATCGCGATTTCACAAAAAATAACGTATAGCCCATCTAAGTTGGGATGCCATCGATTCTTAAAAAGGTTAGAATCTATATTTGTGACTCCAAGAAGGTATTCAACAATCGTATTCCCCAACAAAAATTAATATTTGTATTGCACATAGTAGTAGTAGTAGGCCTACATTAGTAAACTAGTACGGACATATAAAATTTCCAGCTAATAAAAAAATTTGATGTTCAACTTTAGGCTCCAGGGATGTTCAATATGTGTAAAAAAATTCAATTTGAACGATTGGACAGATTATTAAACCTCCGTCCCCTCGCGCGGAGATTTCTAACACACCCTCGCGTGCGGTTTCTCAACCCCAAATTATTTTGGGCTGTGAATAGTGCGAGTAGGATCGCGTTTTGGGTATTCTTTCTGTGCCTATATTGATTTTGTAGAACTACTATGTAGGTAGGTTTGTACTGAGGAGGGACAGGGAATATAAAAGCAATGACAATACCCCATCACACCCTGTTGTGATGAAATATTTTTTATTGTATTTTTTCAGATTTTGAAAAGAGATTGCATTCATTTTCAAAATATTAAGGAAAGGTGTCGCTAAAAATAATCGCAATGTTTAAGTCGACTTGTTTCACCACTTTTTAGTAATAGATCATGAACCAGTTAGTAAATTGCAAGAAGAATTTTTCCAAAATTCCAAAATTTCAAAATTTAGAGAGCCAAAATAGCATTGAGTTTCCCTAGCAAGTTAGACTCAAAAGTGATTCATCGCGCGGGTTCAGCAACCCAGCACGTTTCACAGACCGGTATAATATAAAGAACTTGTAAAGCCCTAATTGATTAGAGGGTGTTAAAATTTTGCTAACAGATAGACGTAACTTGAAGGTACTGAGGAATCTAGAGGTTCCCTGGTTACAAACAGTCCGATGCAGTATGAATACAGAGTCGAATGGTAGAACCTGGCGATTTGTAGAACCCCACGCAAGTGACCGGAGTTCAAATTGGAGGAGTCAGCACTGCGATTTCAATATAATCCGCGTTAACGTTACATTTAACGTCACCAAGTTGAAAGTTTACCACTGTTAAGTTAACGCGCGATTCTTAAAAACAAAACTGTTTAAGGTGTCTGTTGTTAACCGTCTCAAAAGTGCGTTACCGGTGTAGCAGACCGGCGCCTGTTATTATATTAGTAGTTTGGGCTTTTTCCGAGGAGGCTGTGTGATCGGCGATCACCGCGGTGCCAATGAAAACGATGGTATAGTGAAGACCTGAACTTCAAATGCAAAGATGTTAGAATAGTAAGATCAAAAACCACTTCTAAATTTTGCTCATCCACACTCTTTGTATAATTGAGGTTATGTTATTACATGGCTAATCCCTTTTTTATTACTATTTGTATCATTTTATAGAATGCAGTATAGATGGTCCTTTAACACTACACTGAAACATAATATATAATTACCCGAAAATTGATAATTTTAGATAGCTAATTAGGTACAAAATACGATTATTCAATGCTTCCAAAAATGTTGAAATGGAGGTGAAAAATCCCGCCCCCCCCCCCCCCCCCCCCAAAAACAGTGTGTAGTCATCTTTTTTAACGAAGAGCATAAAGGCAGGGGTGTTGAATCGAGGTTAAAAGTGGGTAGCTGACGATAAAATTCGTTAGTGAATCACAAAAACCTTGCAATGTGTGTTATCGTTAATTAAGCCCCAAATTTGATATTTAACGTTAACGGCGGACCTTAGAGATATCGCCTGTCTGCTGGTCCCCTTTTCTGTAGACCTACAAAGTTACAACTAGATTTACAAAATAAATGTCCTTATATGAAAAGAGCAGGAATTTGTGATTTTTTAGTGGATTGAGCAAAGTAATAGACTTCAATTTTCACTGACCCCCCAAAAACTTTTGCTCGGGTGTTTTTTTTTTTTCTTTTTTGTTCCTGGTCTGTTTGTTTGCTTATACGGAACAAACGGCCATATGCCGATCTTGATTGAAAATTGGAGGGGACCTGTTCGAAAATCTCTGATATCTTAGAAGGTGGTATTGTTTTTTTTTGGGCACATCGAAGAAATATTTCTCATGAATATCGACTTTTTACGATTGTATTTCTGTACGATTTTTTTGTCTTGAGTACTTTTGTGCTACGTAATTTGGGCCAATTCTGACCAAACGGGTGGGGGCTACAATGCACTTATTATACAGGACATTAAGGTTATGGTGAGTATTACCTTATGAAGAAAAAGTTGAAAAAGTTAGACACAGAATCCATAGAAATTCAAGCTTTTTAATATAATGTTTTTACGGTAAATAATACCAATGACAAGTAATCATAATGAGAATACTTGGACAACAATCACCTACAATGCGTAGGCAGCAAAACAAAGCACAGGTGCAAAAGTAAAGATATCCACGCTAAACTAAAAATCTTAAAAAGCTCATCCATCAGGGGGACTTTAGTTAAAAAAAAAAAAAAAAAAAAAAACTCTAACACATTTTGCCACAGTTGAAATAATCTACCAAGATTTTGAGCTTAATGCCCCTTATACATGCCCGACACAATAATCAGAGTGTCAAGATGAAGAGTCCCTCTTTTAAATAGAAAACAAGTGAAAAAACTTTCGGAAATCTTTCCTGGTGTACACCTCTAAACATTACATAGTCTATATGGCCTTGTCACTATATACGTTTTGTCGTAACAGTTTGGCAGACAATGTGTTTGTTTCATTTCATTGTTCTATTTCAGCCATGTTATTAGTCTGGCTAGTCCCTGCAGCAAATGCCCCAATATACCGTTGCAACCTTCACTGTTAACACAAGGCGGAAGCAGCCCATGGGGATGAATAGATATAATAGAATTACCTGGTTCTTCCTCACATGACATTGTATGCCTTGCGTGCGCTTCTGTCGTGGGAGCTTGGTACTGCGAAGAAGGGTTACTGACTTGTTACTTAGTATATAGGTTGTCCAACTGCTTACCGTATTTACTCGGCCTTTTATTTTTTTTGAGGCCGCCCTGTAGAGTAAAGGCCGCCCCCAAAAAACCCCCTTATTTGCGACGCCACTTCAGATTTTAAGATTTGGATATAAATACTATTGTGATGAAATTGTTCACATAATGACGCAACCCCACTTTTTGAACTTGACCATTTGAAAAAAATTTGAAATAATTACACGGGCCTATTACCGCATAAATACAGTAATCACTAATCAGTTTACCTATACCTGAGTACTGTCGCGTATGTGTTTCTGAGTGAAAGTGGGCACTGGGTGTTAGGGATTTCTGTCTTTTCTAAGACATAATCAAATGTACTGTTACTTTACAATGTGAATGTATCGGGAATAAATTGGTAGGTCGGCGGGCACAAAGGGTTGGGGTGGGTGGGGTAAACGGGTGACGGTAGTGTTGGTACCTACAACGAGGTCTGTCTGTTGTTGTTTGTTGTTTGGTCTCCCGGACCCGCATTGGCTGGTGGGGGCATCGACCCCCAGATTCCCCCCATGTGTGAGTTTATCCAATCATACCCGGGTAATTTTTATTACCCTAGTCCTACGGGCCCCTGGTTGTAGCCCCACACGTTTGTCCGAGAATGGCCAAAGGCAGCACGAAAATATCGCACAAAACAATCAAAAAACTTATATTATTAAGAAGCTTTATTTTATAGATTCTGGCTAACCTTGTTTTCAATCTTTTTCTTTTAAAACGCAACTACATGCACCATTACCCTTAATGTCCATGTGAAATATGAAGTTGTAGCCCACCCGTTTGGGTCAGCGAATCGGCCCAAATGTCACGAAAAATATCGCGCAAAAAATCGATAAAAAACTCGTTAATAAAGTACGATATTCATGAGAACGCTATTTCTTCGAATTGTACCGAAAAAACGTAGCAAGTCTAAGTTCAGAGATTTCGGAAAGGCTCCTGTCAAATTTTCATCAAGATAGGCATATGCCGTTTGCCCACGAGTAGAGAGCGACTCAAACAGACAATAAATACAAACATAACAAAAAAAAATAAAAAAAAAAAAAAACACTACACCGAGCTAAATTTTTTTGGGGGGTCAGGTGAAATTGACAGTCTTCGCTTTCACTCGCTTCACGCTCGTAAGCTCATCAATTGAAATTTATACCTTAATACAAAAGTCCATAATCACGAATTATTATATTTGATATATTTTTTCTTGCTATTTATATTGTTCTAACATAACCACAATTTGGTCAGAATCAGTTTTTACTTGCTTTAGATATTGTTTGCTACCGTTACTCGGAATATCACTGAAAAAAACTGGAATTTTTGCGTGGTTTAATTTCACGCGACTTATCCATCCTCTTAAAAAGTGCTACCCGCACACCCGTATTAAGAATGTGTAGTCCTATGATTGCATTTCATAGATTTACGTTCACAATACCTAATTGAAATGGTTCTGCTTCTAAAACTGATAGGGATATTGTTGTCTATGTTGTCTATTCACAACAACCGTGGCAAGAAGCCCTAGCATTATTCAAAAGGAATCTAAACTTGCGTTAAAACACTTATGAGGACATGTCACAACCCTAGGGATATTTCCCGGGAAGTATAATAATCATAATTTTTTTTGTCATTGAATTATGGCAGAAAAAGTAGATTCGGTAGGCCTAATCTAGTAACAGTAAGTAACGAAACACGATGTGATAACAAAAATAATAGTGGCATGTGCGTTGCAGCCGCTATAGTGATCGTAGACATTGCGCACTCATTCACGTCCTTGCGACGGCCAAATAATCTGATACAAGCGCGGTAAATAAACTGATCTCTGTAGCCGAAGATATAGTATTTAGACAAAAACACGAAAAGTACACATCAAGTGTCCGTGGTCTTTCTTATCTACAAGCATGGATGTCAAAGTAAACATTCTTGTTTTAAATATAAAATAAATTTTGTATTAATAGGGCCTATATAAATGAACTGCAAAAACACGTATTTATAGTGTATAGTTGATGACCTCCAAACCAAATAAGATTGACAAAATGTGACCAGATTCTAACACCAGACAGTTCAATTAAACAGTCTTTGCTACCTTCCACAGCAGTTATAGTATGATGCTTATTGACATGTGTCATTTCTCTATGTATACATACATGACGAACGTTTGGGGTATGACATGAGGTATATAAACTATACCAATACATGAGACATTCATTTCAATCCGACGAGTTCAAAACTCTTGTAGTTCTATTCATTCAAGACACCAAAGTTAGTGTCTTCAATGTCTATTAGGGTTATAGGGTTACATTCAAAGTGTATAGGCTACGCAGCGACTGGGGAACACTTCAACCATCGAATAATATAAATGGTTGTGGTTGGGTTTCGCTTTTAACAAGAGAATTATTGTAGTGCCTACAGCGGCAGTAGTGTGGTTTTTTCTCTTTGTCATCACCGAGATGTAGTATTTTTAATGTGATGCAACCTTGAGCTCAGTGTAATGCTCAAGTTGCAAAATGGAACAAGTTTTTGACAAGGATGGCTGGAAAATCAAGCTTTGATCTTTCCTTTCTTGTTATTATTACACGGTACTTAAAAAACTGACTTAACAAAATTTAGGCTTGCACAGCATACCCACTAGGGTACACTAGGTAGGTTTACCTACACCCAACCTATTTATAAAATGTATTCTGCTATCTACAAAGGTCACATTCAAATTTCTAACGTGACATTTTAATGCAAAACCACTGTTATTATTAGTTGTATATTTCAATAATTACGCTTACAATATCGGTAGGTAACATATTATTATGAGGGCAAACACACTGATAGGCTATGTATTATATATCAAATTGTATAAGTGCGACTTCTCTACAAAGTCACCATTCAAATATTTATAGTACTGTGACATGCGTTAATGCAAACACTTATAAATTGGATTTGATTGTGTGTATTCAAGTATTATCGGTATTGGGTGTGTTGTTGGTGCCATTTAGTGTGGTGCCGGTAGGGTAAGTTGTAATGTAGAGCTCAAGTGATCCACAAGGATAAACTTCTTCATGCTGTGCTCTTTACATGATCCTCCGTCGTTGCTGAGCCATTCAACAGTTTTAAAAATTGATATGTATTTGTTCAGACCAGATTGGTATGGTGATAACACAATCAGGGTTGGTCTTGCATTTTCCCGATCCAATGGTGTTGAGCGTGCTTCAGTCTGCACACGTTGGTGACTGGGATGCGAGCATCTTGCTGGGGTTTACGGCCTTTTGTGATATGACATCTTTTGGGTTTGGAACTAATGTCTATGGTTACTTGCCAAGAGCATGTGAAGGACGCCAATCAAGTTGATCTTCCTGAGTCAAGATTGCTGGAACAGGGACGTCGCCGCTAATAACTTTGCTGATGCGTCGGAGACTTGGAGATCATAGTTGGACAGGGATTTTCATTGCGTTATTGTTACGCTTCGATAAAAGGTATTACCAACGCAATGAAACCGCAATTCAAAAACAATAACTTTTGTAGTAGGTAATGTGGTTGTTTTCGATGGTATGTAATCAGCTGTACTACCTCAAGCAGATATGGATCAATGCACCCCTGGATGCGTGCAGTGAATTTTTTATCCAGTATTACCTATACTCTGTACAAGTAGATTCTACTTGCGGCAGTTATCATGTTAGCAAGGTTAATTCCATGAGTTTATATAAATTAAGTGCCATTAGATTGTGCTCCTTGTAGGTTAGTGAGGATTTTTCGGTTTATTGCCTGTCTATCTCTTACAGTATGTATAATAGGATGACATGTCGGGTAGTAAATTATTGGAAGGTGTCTAAACTCCGGGGCCCTTGGGAACTTCCGGGTAGGAGCGACTCCCGCGCATCCGCATATAAAAATAAAAAAATGAATTTTTTTATGCCAAAAGGTTATTTTTAGCCCACGCTAGTCTAGTTGAATGAATTATACATAAATTGTATAGTCTACCCACTCAGTTATATAACATGTTATCTTTCAGTGGGTTTGCACAACGCTTTTCGCCGGCCATGTACCCCCTCCCACCCGCTACGTATCACTAGGCTTGGCTGTCTCACTTTTGGGGTGGGGGCGCCCACCCGGCCAAGACTCCGCCTGATTGTTAGGTTTTACATTTAGAGATAAGATGACAAGACTAACGAGTACAACAAGTGCAGAATCTAATCAAATTTATCATAAAAGAAAATATTATTTTTTTTTTTTTACACTCGACTCCTGTGAAAATGGAAGTCACGACATCGCCTATACAGGGACAGTCGGTAGAGAAAACCGTGAGTGAGTACCAGAGTACCACGATGTCTCATCCCTAGTGTATCCTATCTTCCCCATCGAGGTCTAGACCGTACAGTGTTTATACGCTTGCTGCAGAGGGAAGTGTATTCTTGCTATATCGGCCTCGTCCCGCCCCTTGGGGCTGGGAAAAATAACAATAAATCACGGGTACAAAAGGGTAATCGGCTATTTGAGAAGCCGGACGAAAAACGTCACCCTCCAAAATTGCGGTTAAATGAGTTAAGATAGCCATTTTCTTCAGAAGTTTTGAAAGACCATATCGTATTAAGGTAGAGAAACCAAAATATTTTTCGACCATGCACTGTATATATAACAGGGTGTCAATTGTGTCACCTTTGAGTTGAGAAACCGAATAAGTCAGTCCATACGTCTTTCGAAAGAAAAAAATTGTTATTGATCTGAGAAACGGTATATCAAGTCATATTTCATATAAAATGAGTCATCTGGCCCTCATTGCCCGAGAAATGTTTAATTAAACACAAATTCTTTAAAAATGTAGTTTATGTTTACTGATAGTAAATAAGCATAAAAAAATACTTCTTGATTATCTATCCTTATTATTTAGCTAAGTTTTTATATATACCCGCCCATTTATTGAAAACCAAATAAGTCCTCGCTATATTACATCCTGTGCCAATTAGTGAAATAACGTTCTCGAGTAAATATCACATAGTTCAATCAACAAAATCAGATGTCAACTTATGCCACGTCTAAAATTCCATATTTATTACATACCGGTAATAAAAAAAAACTGCATTTGTTTGAACTTCGGGGTATTAATAGCAGCTTTGTTGAGTTTACTCAGACACTGGTGTTACATTGATACTTGTTATTGCGGTTTCTCAAATAGCGGTTATCCAAATACAGAATATGGTTGTCATTGATTTGTTTACGCGATTAGGTACGTGAGCTTTGTAGTGAGTACTAATATGAGTGTATGTGTCGTTTTCCGGGATAGACTTACTGTAAACTTTGTAATCTGTTCGGGCTATGCAACCTCTTTATGGGCCCTTGTTTCCCTTATACTCTCTCATAGGTGGATTGTGTAATTGTTTTTAAGGATCACAAGAACTCAATTGCTAGGATAACATATAGTCAAAGTCTTTGGTTTAGGGCGGAAACGGGGGGAAGTTGAGAGAGCATGTGTTGAGTAACCGGAAAAACATTGTTTTAAATTTGTTTACACGGACGAGCGAGGTATGACGGCGCCCCGGTTATGTACCATACAATCAACTTAAATGCCAAATGTTCCCGGGTACTCAACCACAATGACTCGCCTCACTCGTCTGGGTGGGGGTGGGTGGGGAAGTGAACTAGCTTACAAAGATCGTGCTCGCTGTCAATGACGTATTGTCTGGCAGGAAATTGTGCTTCGTTTGTCAGTCGGTGTTCATTCAGGCGAAAACAATGCATTAGTGTAAATTTTACATAGAGAAACAACATTTTGAACGATACAGCGAGAAAAACGATCGATTGAGGAACGGTGGATTCGGGAATTTTTATCATTGTGTAAATGGGACTTTTGCAAAAACTTTTCAAATATAGCGATCATGGCAGGAAAACGGACAATGCGGGAACAATCCATAGGGTTTTTTCTGTACTTAACCAAAAACGATTTACCGTACACGTCAGTCCTATTCCCTTATATTTGCGTTGCAATAACAATTCCTTACGACAGTGTTGGAACTGGCCCAACATTAATGTATATTGTATTGTAGACTTGTTTTAATTCTGTTCTTTTTCCAGTTTGAAGCGCAACACAAACACTTACTTCTACGTGACGTTCCTCGCCTACTTCCTCGGTCTTCTGACAACAATCTTTGTAATGCACATGTTCAAGCACGCACAACCTGCGCTTCTCTACCTTGTGCCAGCCTGTCTCGGGGCACCGCTGGCCCTGGCTCTTGTCAAGGGTGACTTGCGTGCACTTTCCTGTAAGAACACTACATAATACATAAGTCTACTCAATCGAGTTATGGTTATTTAATACACTATACAGTCTTGTGAACTTATGAAACACTTTTGTGTATAATTTGCATTGACTGAAAACTGAAAAGTGAAAAGGGATTGACTTGATACTCGGGAGTATAGGCCTAAATCGAATGGCATTTGAAGCTACTCGAGTTATTATTGTTTTTATAGGTTTCAGTTGACTCGTAGGTTGGTGGGTGTGAATGGAGTGTTAGTATGTTCACGGTATGTTAAGTGTGTTATTAGTGGTGTTAAACAATTTAAAAAAAAATCAATATTGGCGCTATTTTTACTAAAATGTGTGGGAGACCGTATGACTATGAGAGAAGGAGAGCGCTGCGAGTGATCACGTTCACTTGCCACACATTTGCGTAGAACAGCCATGCTTGTGTCCGTAGTGTTGTCTCACAATTCAATATTGAACAGTAACTGTTATTTTATGCATATTTTATAGTAAAATACAGATGCATCAGTGTTGTGTGTTATAATTTATAGTCAGAAAAGTTTACTAAAAATATAAGAATGCTTGGTGACAGTAGGAAGTCCAGTGCACGCTTCACACATGGGGTTGTGATATTGCCATCTCACAGCCTTATTTATTTGCACAACATAATTTCATGCATGAATGAAGGGGCAGACTGTGAATTTGTTGAACTGCACCGCTTCTGTCATACGGTCCCTCATTGCTCCTTTGTGGCCTTAAACATTAATATTGATATTGCGTTATCGAATTTTTTATGAAGGTGATAATGGCAATGTTATATTTATACTACAGCAGTTTGTAGTAGACCTCTATATGACCTACGGTATGTGACCAAAATTGTTACATTCTTATTCTTATTTTCAGTGCTCGATATTAATGCGTTATTATAAATCCATGTAGTATTGCAAGTGAGTTTATAAGTAACATGTTTTAAATGCTTCGTCAAGTCATCATAAGTTTTGCATAAACTTTGGCCCGTAAAAATCACACGTGTGAATAAATTCACTCTTACGTTACGTCAAATGTATGTACCAGTGATTGCCCCTACAGCTGCCGCTCGAATGAAGTCTCATGTGCAGCCCACACCATGAGTATCGCGTATGTTTGGGGGACGAGGATATTGTGCGCGCATTGGCTTTGCTTCACGGGTGACTCAGGCTTAATTGTTGCTGTTTAATTATTATACTTACCCTGCTCAGTCATCGCATGGGCATGCTAAGTTCTTTGACTAAGGCATTGGCGGGCAATGGTTATCATAGCAGAGGAGTGGGATGGGCATTCCGGGGAGCCGCAGAAGCGCGTACTGCATACTTCAACTCAATATTTAATGTAGAGAATAATAAATCTGCGATATTTCCGATATGACGCAGCGATATAAAAAATGAGCTTGATTTTACTGTGATTGCTTAGAAATTTTATTTAAAGGAAACAAACACAACTCTGTTGTATAGAAACAATTGCCACAAGGACACAGAATAAAAATACCTTCCTGACATTCAAAGTAGGAATGACTTCGGGTACCCGGAAACCGGTTCCATTTCGATCAGTTCCTCTTTTTCGGAACCGGTTCTATTTTTTTCGAATGCTGTCTGTACGATACTGCTGGAAGAGGCATGATTTTTTGTGAAGTTAGTCAATTATTTACTTTATATTGACAGGTCGTCACTTTTAACACATACGTTCTCATGAACGTGACAATGTCGACGTTCTCGGGCGCCAGAGATGCTCGTTTCTAATGTCCAGCTGTTCAAAACACACTTTCAGAAGGAACTGATATTGCCGGAATGCATAAATATTTCCTTCAGTCACTTATCAGCCGATTACGATGAATAGTGGTGCCTGCGCAGTGTGTTGGTGACGTCCTCCACACAGACGAAATTCGAGCGCTTATTAATGACGAATCACTTACTGCTGCCACTGCGCGCTGAAAGGTGAAAGCCTGAACGGCGGTGGCGTTAATTGAGCGGAATTTGAGACGAAAAACAATCAAACGAGTACTCGACTACTCATTTCATTACCCGGGCGGGTACCCGTTCACAGCCCTACACCGAATACTCCCAAAAAAACAAAGGATGAGGCAGCTAGGCGATGCTGCAGTCGGGTAGTTGCCACCCTGCAGAGGTTGTCATACACGTATTTTTAAGGACACGCCATGCAGTTCAACTTCTAACGAATGGAAAGCCTCTTTAGTAAACAAAATTTAAATGTTTGGGAACCGGTTCCGAACCGGATCCAGAGAGGGTGGATCCGGTTCCGGATTTTGCGACCCGAAGTCTTCCCTAATTCAAAGACTAATAAATTTGTTAAAAAAATGTGACGTACAAGTACATTAAATGAATAAATTTGTTTATTGGAGTCAAATTCAATGTGTATGAATATGATGATTATTTATTTATTATTTATTTAACGTCTATCCTATTCAGTTATAAAAACTGATTTACAAAGGAGGACAACTAAATAAATCTAATTACATAGATGCAGAAATAACAATAAATTACATTTTCGTAAATATTTGAAATAGTAGCATTACAACAACAATGCATTTAACACAAGAATTTTGGTAACAAATTGAATGATATTATATGCATTTAACCCATCGGCGTTTTTCGCCGGTCGAATCGACGGGCTGTTTCAAATGCGCGCCGAAATACCTGGCCATCGGATCGACGGGCTGGAACAGCGCGCTACATTATCGGTCGTTGTATGAGAATGGTTCGTCCAATCACCAAGAGATCGCGCTCGATGTACTCTACGCATTTCGCTGCATCCAACGATGTGTTTGGCTCGTCACTCGGTCAAGTTTTAGCCTGTCTATGCTTGAAGGAAAGATTATGTTTGCATTCGTAGGTGGTATGGCGGCGCGCGCGCTATGGCGGCTACAGCTTATTGCAATATTTTGAAGGATATGACGAAGATGAGGGGTGTGATATTTTGACACCAAGAAAAATCGAAGGAAAGATCATACACCCTAGACATTTATTTAGGCTACATTTTAGTTTTTATTTCAAGTAAATCGGGTTTTTTTTTGTTGAAACAGTGAATTTTTTGCTGAGGTGCGCTCCGCAACCCCATTTCGTAAAAAATAAATGGAATTCAGGGGCCAGGCGACGAGATTTTAAATAGAACGCCGATGGGTTAATGAATGAATCAAATATAAAAAAGGGTGGAGAATGAAAAGAAAAGAAAAGAAAAAAAAAAAAAGAAAAAAAAGAAAAAAAGGAAAAAAGGGGAAAAAAATATTAAAAAAGAAAAACGAAAAGAAAAAAACTGATTTATTAGACGATCCCACTCAAACGAATATGAGGTTTGCCAAAAATCAGGAACAGCAAATCAGGATGCTCGAAACAGTTTTCAAGCCCAAGGCGTTTTCAGGCAATGGGAATTAGAGGGTGTGCTATACATACTGTACATAGTTTGTAGTCGATAGACTTTTATTTTACTTCGTATTTACATTTTATTTTTATTTCCTATTTTACTTATTTTCCACAGGTATGAAGACCATCCCAGCCAAGATTCGGACAACAAGGCTGTTGAGAAATCTCAAGATAAAAAGAGAAATAGAAACAATGAAATAATCGTGTCTCAGAATTTATCAGAAATTGAAAAAGCTAAGTTATTTTTTTTTTTCATAAAATCAATAATCAAATCATATGTTTTTATCCCAATAAGATTATAAAATCTATTTTTTGGCGGCGAAAAAAACACACCCTTCATGAACCAGATTTTAAAAATTAAGTTAATTGTCACTGTAACTAAGGGTCATTCTTAATGAAAAATTTAAATGTTAGAATAAATTGGGGCAAAAAACAGCAAAACCTTTCCATCAACTCTTTAATTTATTCTTTTAATTTTAATGATTCCTTTTTGGAATTGACAACCAAAAACCCATGCTTTGTACTTAAAAAAATAAATGTTTTTGGTAATACGATTACGATCCTATTTTATAGGTCCTACTGATGGGTAAAAAAAAAAAAAATTTGATCTTAGGGTTGGAAAAAAAATTTAAAATTTGATTCCCAAAAAGCCAAATGATTTTTATTTTTTTTAATATTATAATAACCCTGACCCTCGTTTCCATAACTAGGATAAAATTTTTTACGTTTTAATTTTAATTTTAATGCAAAATAGGCATTGCTTTAATTTTTGAGTTTAAAGTTAAAAGTTAAAAACAATTTCTCTAGAGAATAAAACGTTCCTAAATCCAAATATGCGTTTTTTTTATTTTAAAAAAAATTTTTGAAAAGATTTTGTGACGTAAAGCGTATTTTTTTGAACATACGTGAAACGTGCTGTCATGGTCATCCATTATGACGATTTGGCCCAACGGGGCGAATGAGCGTGGCCTGTAAAAAACAGCGCTACGCACCCTGTGTTTGTTCCCGAGAGACAATCCAAAGCACTTGGCTTTGAAAGGTATTATTTTTGCTTATACGCCAATATTGCATGCCTGGGCTCGGTTCGAACCCATTTTTTCATGTTTTTCAATATTGGTTTCTTTTGTTGTAATATGTTGGGACATTCTTAAGCAAAGGGATTATACAACATTTGTGGAATGTGCGCTTTGGCAGTTACAAAACTATAAGGGGAAAAAAACAGTTTTTTGAAATTTTTTGGGAAAAAATGGACCTTTAATTAATAAGCCGAAGTATGGTGATGGGGTTTTGGGGAAAAGAGACTTAGGCCCTTTTAGACGTAAAAGACTGGACCCTGGAGGGAAAGTCAAGAAGAGTTAGGGGAAGTTTTTTGTGGGGAGGGCGTTTTGATCGTGAGTTAAGACAGACCGGCGAGAGGGCAGGTGCCTTCTGGGAGTCGAACCAGGGGAACTCGTTAGGAGACGTACGGGTAGGTCCCCGGGGAAAAAGGCGATTTTCATGCTCTTTGGAAGCGACGGGACAAGGTGTCCGGTTAGGAAGCGAGGGCTTAACCGGGAGTGTAGACACGGGAAAGAGGTCCGGGGGCTATCGCCTTACAAAAATGAAGAAGAAGAGCCAAAAAACCCCCATGTGAGGGGTCCGTGGCGGGGGTCGCACCATAGACATCCCATTAATTGGCTAGATAGCATCAGCGGTCCATTTCCCGGGACAAGGAAGCCTATCTTTGGGGGTGATTTTGCAGTTTTTAATGGGAGCGATTAACAAAAAAATTTTTTAAAGTGGTCCCCATTTTTGACGGGTGAATATTGATTTTACCCCAAAAATGATACAAATTCCCTTGTGCAAAACTTTGCATTGTTTCGTTTTTTAAATACCATGCGCAAAGCAAAACCCCATATAAAACATCCAATAAAAACTTTATTGCTAAAAAAAGCATAAATTAAAACGCCAAAACCCATTTAAGGGGTGAGTTTGCGCTTAAATTTGGGGACACTCGCGCCGGCGGGGGGATTGGAGACTGGTATCTACCCTACTATAGGGTTTAAGATATCTATGGTCGACACCATTTCCCAATGTCATAAAAAAAATAACAAGTTTCTTAATAATAAAATGCATTATGCTAAGGATACAAAACCAGTTCAGTGGTACAGTGCATGAGCTCACCGATCCCGGGTGAAGTGGGCTGATCTTCATGTCTTTGCTAATACAGTGCATCCTTCTTTTGAGATTTAGACCTTTTTACATGGTCCCCTACCTTAAAGACTCCTCATTCCCCGGGGGATCTAGTTTAGAGACATTCAGGTCCCAAGAAACCGTGGTTGTCCCTGGGATCTACGCCCCACGAAACATCTACCCCGGCTTTAAATCCATCCCCAAGGGGTGACATCCGCTAAACTTGACAGTTTTTGGAAGACCTGGCAAAAAATAGGGCCCTCAACGTCACACTTTTGGCGCGGAATTTAACGCCGTTTTTTGAAACTTTTTAAATTTTTTCAAAAAATACACAAAGAGCTTAAAATTTTTTGTTATAAAACTGTTTATATAAATTATGTAGAATCATATGGGAAACTCGAAAAAAAAAAAAAAAATCCATCAATATCCATTCCCTAATTGAACATAAATTTTTTTGTAAAATACAATAAAATGCTGATAAGTAATCAATTAAATATTAGAGAGGGAGCGCAGCGACTAAATCTTCCCTTAAAGAAAACGGCATTTATTTGTCCCTGTTTTTGGTGAGTGAGGTTTCCCAAAATCAGCCAAAACGTGAACCTATTAACCTGAAATTTTAAACAGACATCGGGAAAGAGTTTTGAGAACTTTTAAACAAAATCAAAAAACCACCCTTGGGTGTTTAAAAACCTAGTACAAGGAATAATGAATGGGAAAAATAGGCTGAACATGTGAAATTTTCATTTAAATTTAAAAACAATGGTTTTTGTTTTTCAAGAAGTCATTTTACGATTCATGTGTCGGGTCGTGAAGGCATGCGTGACCTGGTTATAAATCTTGCATGCTCAAGGTTCCCAAATTCGCTGGGAGATTGAGTAAACCTTCAATCTTTAAAACCTATTTTGTACTGGTTTAGTTTTCATAGTACGTTAATATGCTTTTCAAAAAATCCAGATCGAAAAAATTCCCGGCTTTGTTAAACCCCGGGTCTCCAACATTCCGGGTAAAAGGCGCCTTAGCCAACTTGATGGGAAAAACCCCCAAAATTCGTTAGACGGGGTGAGCGGTCATGTGTTGAGTACCTGGGATATTTGCATTAATTTGATTGATAAGATAGCTATAGGTATGAATGAGAGGGGGTTTATTTAAATTTTGTTATATATCTGGTGTGGGGGGGGAAAATTTTGAACCAGAATTTTACCTCCTCCTGATGTCACGGGGGCCATGGGGAAACCCTAATATGGCAGTAAAATTTAGTTTTCCCATGGATTTCGAGGCCTTTAAATTGCAAATTTCACAAAAATTTTATGTGCAATTTTTTACAAAAATCACTTATTTCTACGAAAAAGGGGGTACCAAAAGGGAGAACTAGTTCAGTAGTGTTTAAAATCAAATTTTTTTATGGGGTTTGGGGAAATGGATTGAAATTTTTCCTATGTAGGCCAAATCATTTATCTTTGCAAGAAACAGCCCACATTTAGGGTTTTGGTATAAAAAGGAATAAAATAGATGGGCCTCTACAAAATGATAAATTAAAAAAATAAATGCTAAATATTCTAAATTTAAAATGCAAAAAAAAATTTTATCTTTACCCATGGATAAAGATACATTTGCGTTCACAGAAATGGGGAATTTCCGACCCAAAAAAACACAAATCCCCCAATTTTTTCCTACCACAAAACCGGGTGTGTGGTAAAACAAGGGTTGGGCCCTTTTCCCGGGTTTTTAAATTTCAACAATTTTAAGTATTTCAAATTTTCCGCCCAAAAATTTAAATATAATAACGATAAACTAATTGTCGGGCGAGATCTAATTTTTAAAATGCCTCGGTTTAGCTCCAGTCGGAGATCGATGGAAAATTCAGGGAAAAAAATTTAATATAAATATAAACAATTTTACTCTAAATTTCGATCTGCAACAGAAGAAAAAATTAGGAATATACCCTAGGTTTGATTTTTATAAAAAGATTTAAAAGTTGGGTGACTGAAATATTACAATAAAATAAGGGAAGTACAGGTTTCAAACAACTGAAAAAAACAACCAAAAGTGATCAGACAATCATAATACTTTAATTAAAACAGTATGGTAAATTAAATACAGGTAAATGCCTCCCAAATTTTGACAAAAAATGACAAAATAAATATTGATGGGGTTTAAAACAAAAAAAAAAAGTTTGGGGAAATATTCAAAAGTTACAAGTTTTTTTAATATAATATTTAGTTTTTGATCAAAGATCAAAATATACGTGATAGAGACGCTTGGCCCTGGGGGGAGAAAAGGATAAGACCCAGCGGCCGACACGGGAATTGGGATAGGGAGGTCTCACACTCCAAAAAGCTCGCCGGACTCCAAACTGGAGAATGCTGTACAGCATTACGGGGTGTAGCCCTCTGACCGGTGCGGTCCCCAAACCCATAAATAGAAACTCCCTCAGAAATCGACTGAATAATGCGCGGGTTCCATTTTTGAAGTTTAATACCCCAATATCGCTAAATTTTATTTTCGTGATGATACCTTTGATTCATCATACCCCTTTGTTACGTCACGTGCCCCCACGATTGTCCCTAGAGCGGCACTTTTAACAATCCACTGTCTTAACTTAGAGGGTGTGGCTTTCTTTAGCCCTGGGTCTGCGTGAGACTCTTGCTCTACCCGCTTTCACCCGTGCAGTCACCCCTGACTGAAGGGAATCCCTCGCGCGCAAACACTCCCTAGTTATTGTTCTTATTAACTCCAATCGAAAAAATAAAAATTATTGCCGACCCCCAAAACCCAAACTCACTTCCAACGCACTGTTCTCAAATACTGGTGCCAAATCGATTCTCGAAACCGGCGACTAGTATTTTGACGTACCAGGTTCGAGGTTCCCCCGTAGGGTGCAAAGATTTAGATTCGCCCCACACTCGCGATCGAAATCGATTCGATAAACCAAGATGGCCCCGACTCACTAACTTTTGGGCCGAAAAGTACGATAATTACGTAAACGGTAAAAGTCTCGTCTCTCGATCGTTTTTATATTTTTCAGCATGGAATAGGGTTTCTTACAACCTGTGCAAGATGCCCCCGACACTTTTTTCGGACACAATTCGATCACTACGCGTTTTACACATTTCCCAACTTTTACCAGCCAATAGACTTTCCTAAAGCCTCTAATTCCCAAAATATATTTTCCGATTGAACGATATTAGACCCTCGTACTCGAAATGGAAAGGCTTCGTTTAAGCCCCTAATATGCAAACTCCTAGTTTTTTAAATTACCGCCACCGCGTCGGTTTTCGAAAACGAGGCACTTAGTTCATGACTAAATGGCCGCCAAAGCTCGGTGAATATTTTTTTGATTCACACGAGAACACTACTGAACGGATTTTTAATTTTATAGCTTGAAACACTCCGGTCCCTGTGCTGAAACGTAGCAGGCTCTCAGCCGGGCAAAAGAGATTGGTCTCTGAAAAAACTGTAATTTGAGTGAGGAACGACCTAAACCCCACCTTCCCGATTCAGTTGGCGCCGACAAAGCGACGAGCCCAGAAAGCAACGGCACTACATGCTAATTACCCGGAAACCCAAAGACCAACGCTATCCTAACCCCGGGTGCCCAAAAAAGGATTAACATTATAGGATGGAAAAGACATAGGATACTATTACAGATTAACAAATTATTCTATAATTACGTATGATAATGGATATTATAGATAAATGAAAACCGTTTTTCTAGACCAGTGAAAAAAGATGACCCCGCGTTTGGCTCCGAGTGCCCTCTGTTGTAAGTAAGAAAACAGGTTCCCCCGCGATAGAAATGATTGTATTTGAAAAGAAAAAATAGAGTAATTAAAAAATCGATTTCCCGGGCTAGAAATCATTTTTTAATTAAACAGGTTTTATTAAAAAAGTGATTGTTTTTATGGTTCTTTGTTTAAAAAAGATGGGCGGGATTGCAGTCGATACTAAAAAATTTCAGAAGGCGGGATTTTATTTATTCAATTAAATTTTGAAAAATTGGGGGCAGTAGGACAGTATGGTAGGTTTTGTCACAATTACCCCACCAAGCTTTTTTTAAATTAGGCATAAATTGAAGGTAAGTTTATATAGTTATACCCTTGAAAGTCGGTTTCAGCAACATGGTTTACATTTTATACATTTTTACAATCCTTTTCATCTTAACTTTTATATCAGAGTTAGTTTAAATCAATTTTCAAATGTTCAAATTTTGTGACACACTTCCTCTGGAAGAGAATCACTTTTTACTAAAAATACCGGGTCTATGTCTGTCTCTACCCGACTGTCCTCCGTCGTATCCAAGCGAGGGGCAACGAACGCTTCGTCCGCTCCACTCACAGTTTTCATTTGACCATCAACACTTCTCGTTCTCGTAAACAAAACATCACTGTAAACTTTTACGTTTAACATATAGGATTGATTACAACAAACTATGTTTACACAATAAACAGTTAAATTATCGAAACACCTTCCAGCAATCCGTTTCCCACTACTGCAAAAAGATTGTTTCTTTTGTGTTACTCCCGCTGTATCCCCCACTGCATTTTCCCTACGATCGTCACAAACGCTCCACCAAACAACAATTGTAAAATCCATCTACGTTTACTTTCTTTTTTCAAATCGGAACCCCAAATTCGTACTTTTTTCTCACTAACTCCCAAATTCAAATTTTTCCCGTTTTGTTGGGCCGCTAATCCCTGGCAAAACTACTTTACATTAAATTAAACCGCTTCTCCCGGACTAAATGCATCAAAACTTCAACTTTTCTCAACTTTTAACTTCAACTCAAAAAACCACGAAATCTCAAATCTCCGTCACTCAAATCTTACTTTTCTTTACTCCAATAATATGCCCCCATGTTTTCCCGGCACTCGTCATCGTCAATAAACCAATCCTAAACTCATTTTTACGTGGAAAAACCCAAAAGAAAAACTCACCACAATTAGTCACCTCCAAAAACGTTCCCCTACACAGTCCGAAAACAACAAAAAAGCTGTTCCCTAGTTGAAAACCCTTTCCCCCTTCCACAAAAGAACACAAAAAAACCCAAACCCCCCCTCAGCAACGTTAAATAACAGACAACACAGGTGGCTCTATAAAGGGCCCAAACATATTTTTAATACGATTTGGTGACCACCTTCATCCCCCAAGGCTCCACCCACCACCCCTCACTTCCCTGGGTAACACGTTTTAGTGAACAATGTCGTCACCCCCCCGTACCCCCCCTTCGTTCGTTAGTTTGTCTGTCTCATTTTTACTTTACCAAACGTATCCCCTTTAACTTGTTTACTTCACGCTGGGTTTTGCGCTCCTTCCCCCCACTCATCGGTCCCCCGCGACATTTTACAATCAGTTCGGATTTCGCCGGCCGCCGCGAAATACTGCTGCCCCCGAGTGGCCGACTGAAGTGTTTACCTCTCAGTTTTTTATTTACCGTCTGTCAAACATCAACAACTCTAATTTGGGGGTGACGGTCTCCGTTGCAATCAACTATCTCGCCTGGATCCCCGTTCATCCACTTAGTTTCTGTACCCCTTTTCTGCCCTACTCAAAAAAACCCTACCCTTGGGTTCGACTCCCATAATCTCAGCATTTTTTCGAACAGTCTCTCTATTTTGGTTACGACTGTACCTTCGACTCCTAACAGGTAACGACTTCTGCTACTGCACATACTATTTCTGCTAATCGACTTTCCCAGTCACTACCCCCCATTTCCCTGACACACTTCATTTATGACAGGACACCTATTGTTTCCATTAAACTACTTTACTCTGCTCTTCGGACGACCACTACGCTTCATTAGTACTTCATCTACTTCACACAATTTTTCAATATCTCACATTTCTGACTTCCTAATCTGATCCCCGGGAATTTTCTCTTCACTATCAATAATAACTTCTTTTCTAAAAACCCCAAGTCTCACTAACATAAAATCTTTCCCGATACCCTCGTTTTCGCGTTTCATTTAAATAAACGATGTCCCCGTTGTCCACCTCCATCTCTTCACCCCACCCTTTATTATTCTAGGTTTTTATTTTACCAAAAATTCATGTTGGCAATCTTTCTTTACTAACCATAAAACTTTTACTACTCAAAAATTACTCTTTACTCATACTTTCATGAGACAAATATTTGTTGCCCCCTTAATCTTAGTTTGCTTTTCCCCTCAAAATTTTTTGATTCCTGTTTTTTCACATCGCCCGCAGATCTCATAACTTTGTCAAAATACAATCAAATTCCGCTTGATGTTTACGACTTTCCATTTAGTTGCCTGATTTTCTACAAATTTTACGATTTTTTCAAACCTTGTAGTTCTAATCCCTCTTTTGCATCTATTTTCAATACGTTTTTTCGATTTTCTCTTTATCCCAGCTTGTCTTTTCAATTTTGGCTTTTTTTTTGCCTGAAGTCTCCGATTTCTTCAGCGATGTTTTGCCGCGTTTTCCCTAACCTCCCCTCTCTGTCCTTTTTTTCCCTAACCTCTGCAATTCGAAATTTTAATTTTTTCAATTTTCAAAATTTTCCTTTTAATCTTGTTTTTTTTCAAATGAAGTCTGTGATTCTTTTCCCCTAATTTTGCCCCCTTTTGCTTCAACCTGCCGCAATTTCCTGTTTTTCTCATTATCCCCAGTGTTCCTCTTTATCCTCTTTTCCTGTTTTCTTCTATCTTCCTCTTTTTTTTCGATAAGCTTACCAATCTTATTCACCTGCTTTTATCGCCTCAGCCAACCTAGCGTTTTCTTTATCTCGAATTCTTTACTTCTTCAAGTTTTCTATTCCTTCATCTAAAATTTTTTTTTGCTTTTCTCCTCTTTGCTGCCTACGATCTCACGCTTATCCTAAAACTTTTTTCACAACCCCAAAAAACTCTGCCTATCCACACTTAATTTGCAAATCCTCTCCCGTCAAATTTCCTAGCAAATCGCCATATAAGTTCCGTCAACACAGTAAACATTTTGATAGTAGTGGGAGCACGTAAACCGACATTTCCCTTTATTATAAGTTGAAGGTAATATGAATTTGACTCCCATTGTTCCCCATTCCTTTACTTTAACCACTCATCATATTCGCGCCTACATTTCTTCCCAACTACAAAACCACGAATCTGACATGATAATGCTGCTGATTTCCAGACAACGAGAACTACTTAAACCCGAAAAAAACAAACCCCAGAGAACATAGATAATCCTAGCAGAAATAGATACAAACAGGGAAATATTTTTTAAACACAATTTTTATAAAAAGTTTTTTTTTTTCCAGTTTTTTTCCTCACCCTTTTTTTCCCCCTTTTCGGTCGTTGGTTTGAATCGCAGCCCCCGTTGTTTCTCAAAAGTGGTAAAAAAAGAGGGTTAGCCCCTTTTACTCCGGTTTGAAATTTTAACAATTTTTTAAAATATTTCAAAATTTTTGCGCTCAAAAATTTAAAATATATATCGATAAAAAAATTTGTTTGGCGAGATTAAAATTTAAAAGCTCGGCTTTTGCTCCTCGGAGACGGAGAAAATTACACTGGAAAACTATTTTAAAACTAAAAATAAAAAATTTATACTTAAATTTCGATCGCAAAAGAAGAAAAATGTAGGGGAAAATTTTCCTAGGTTTTTATTATTTTAAAGAAAGAAGATTTTGGGGAAATTTGGCTGATGAAATTTTAAATAAAATGAAAGGGAAGTAAGGTTTAAAAAAATGAAAAAAAACAATCCAAATGTTGATAGACAATATAATAGTTATATTTAAAAACAGTAAAAGGAAATTAAATACGGTAAATGCCTACCTAATTTGATCAAAATGATAATCAATATGATATGGTTTTAAAACAAAAGATAAAGATTATGAAATATTCAAAAGTTACAAAGTTTTTTTAATATAAAGTTTGTTTTGATCAAAGATCAAAATATCATCGTAGATACTGAGACAGCTTGGCCCTCGGGTTGAGAGGAAGGAAAGATCCTCCAGCGGCCGACACTGGAATTTGGGGGGAAAGGGGGGGATCCACACCCTCCAAAAACCGCCCGGCCCAAATGGAGAATCTCGACAGATCTACGAGGTGTAGCCCTTGACCTGGTGCGGTCACCAAAAGCCCATGAATAGAAACGCCCCCCGAAACGACTGAATAACTGCTGCTGGGTTCCCCTTTACTTGAACGTTTATACTATCCAATTTCGCTAAAGTTATCTTCGGTGAGACCTTTCATTCATCATACCCCTGCTTGTCACAGTGCACCAGATTTTCGCTAAGCGTGCAGTACATCCATGTCTCAATTAGACGCTGTGGTTTTATCTAGCCCTCGGGTCTGCGTGAGATCTCTTTCTCTACCGCGTTCACCCGTGCGTACTCCTGATGAAATGCAATCCACTCGCGCGCAAAAACTCCCCAGTTTTTTGTTCTCAAATCCAACCGAAAAATAAAATTATTTGGCCCCGATCCACCAAAAAATCACAACTCACTTCAACGCAATGTTCCTAAATCTGGTGCCAAATCGATTTTGCACGGGACTAGATTTTGATTACCAGGGTTTGTTGTTCAGTAGGGTGCGACGAGTTACGACTTCGCCCACACTCGCAGTCGAAACGTTCGATAAAGCCAAGATGGCCCACTCCTAAGCTTTTGGGCAAAGTACGATAATTACGCTGCTCGTCTCTCGATCGTTTGTATATTTTCAGCAGGGGAAAAGGTTCTTTCAACCCGTGCAAAATTCCCCCCCCCTTTTTTAACAGATTCGAAAATTTTTAAAAATAAAGTATTTTCACATTCCAACTCTTACCCAAGCCAATGACGATTCCTAAAGCCCTAATTTCCAAATATAGTTTCCCATGAATCGATCTTAGACCTCGTACCGAAATGGTAAAGGCTTTTGATTAAACCCGCTTAATATAGCAACACTCCCCAGTATTTTAATTATCGCCACCCCCGTGGTTTTTCGAAACCACGGGCTACTTAGTTTACGTACTCAATGGCCGACCTAAGCTCGGTGAATATTTTTTGATTCACTACGAGAACACTACTGAACGGATTTTTTTTTTATAGCTTTAAAACCGCGTCACGTGTGAACTACGTAGCAGGCTCTCAGCCTGGCAAAGATTGGGCTTGCAAAAACGTAATTTTATTGAGGGGAAAGACCCAACCCCCTTGCCGATCAGTTCGGCGCCCAGCAAAGCTGACGAGTCCACATGCAAAGCGCAATACATGCTAAATTAGCCCGGAACCCAAAGACCAAAGCTATCCTAATCGCGGACCAAACAAGGATTAAAAATTTTAGGATGGAGAAGACATAGGATACTATTATGATTTAAAAATTATTCTATAAACGTATATAAGGAATTATAGTGAATGCTAAAACCCATTTCTAGACCAGTGAAGATAAGATGATCCCCCGTTTAGTCCGAGCGCCTTGTTTATAAGTAAGCAACAGGTTCTCCCGCAAGAAAAAGATTAGTATTTAAAAAGATAAATAGAGTAATTAATAAAAAACGATTTTTGGGGTAGAAAACATTTTTAATTTTAAAAAAGGTTTTTTAACAAAAATTGTTTTATGGTTTCTTTATAAAAAAATGGGCGGGATTGCAGTCACTACTACAAAATCAGAAGGGGGTGTTTTATTTATTCAATAAATTTTAAAAATTGGCGGCAGTAGGACAGTATGGTAGGTTTTGTCACAGTAGTACCCAGGTTTTGCGAACACAGGGATTAGAAACTTTGATGCTTTTCAATGAGAAATGGATGGGTTTGCTTTTGAATTTGTTTGACTAATCAGAATTAAAATGGTCTCCTTGAAGATACAGCTAGCGGTGACTAGGGTTTATTATTATTAGGCCTACATAATAATATTATTATTATTATTATTATTATTGATTCATAGCAGTTGTCGAAAAAGTTTGCCCCGACTGGGGTTCGAACCCAGAACCTCCGGCTTAACGTGCCATAGCTCTACCAATTAAGCTACCGGGACCACAGAACAAACCTTTAGGAAACTGCTATTTGTTGTGACTGTTGACTTACATGACATAAATCCAACTCATGGGAGATGAGATGTGATTGAATTTATCCATGCAATCTTTCAGATTTGACAGCTACATTGCCGTCTTCTGTTGGATTTATGTCATGTAAGTCAACAGTCACAACAAATAGCAGTTTCCTAAAGGTTTGTTCTGTGGTCCCGGTAGCTTAATTGGTAGAGCTATGGCACGTTAAGCCGGAGGTTCTGGGTTCGAACCCCAGTCGGGGCAAACTTTTTCGACAACTGCTATGAATCAATAACTATGTCCTTAAAGCGGGCTTATGCTTAAAAACCATATATTCATACTACCCAACTCATGGGAGATGAGATGTGATTGAATTTATCCATGCAATCTTTCAGATTTGACAGCTACATTGCCGTCTTCTGTTGGATTTATGTCATGTAAGTCAACAGTCACAACAAATAGCAGTTTCCTAAAGGTTTGTTCTGTGGTCCCGGTAGCTTAATTGGTAGAGCTATGGCACGTTAAGCCGGAGGTTCTGGGTTCGAACCCCAGTCGGGGCAAACTTTTTCGACAACTGCTATGGATCAATAACTATGTCCTTAAAGCGGGCTTATGCTTAAAAACCATATATTCATTATTATTATTATTATTATTATTATTATTATTATTATTATTATTATTATGTTTCTTGACTAATTTTAGTAATTAAACCCCCCTACATGTAGGCCTAGAATTAGATACACAAACCAATTTGAAATTTTAATCTGTAGTCGTCCCTGATGACAAAATAGCAGCAAAGTAGCATCATTAGGCCTACTATTTTAAAGGACCTAGCTTTACAATTAGCAAGCTAGTTTCAAAGGCCCAGTAGATGTTTCTGTGTTACTTTTTAAAGTAGCTTTAACAAAATTGGTTAACAGTACTGCTGTACTAGCACATGATACTTTTGTTAAAGCCATGATGTACTTTCGAGAGACTCGTGCCAGTTTCTTTGCACGACATATAATGAAGGAAGTACTACTAGCACCACCTGTTGGTGTTCACTGGTCACTTGTTATGCTGAGTTTGGGTCCCACCATAACAACGTAGCCCCTAGCCCAGTGTTTCCGGTGGTCGCTTGACACGTGGTACTCGCTAGATGTGTGTAGTTAAAGAGTGTGATTGTCCAAAATGGGTAAAATTAAAATGAGTAAACTCATGCAGGGTTCCCACAAACTGGAAAGTCAGGGAATGTCAGGGAAAGTCGGGGAAATGGAAATTGGTCAGGGAAAGTCAGGGAAATAGTTCATTTTGACCCAAATGTCAGGGAAAGTCAGGGATTTTTTTTCACAAAAATTAAAAAGCTACAAATAAATCAAGTTTAAAAAACCATTAAAATGTTATACTTTGTATGTGTTGCTTAAAAAAAATAAAAAAATAAAATGATCAAATTACAGACTTTTAAGGCTGTGTTCACCAAAATCCAAAATATGTATAAAACAGTAGTTATAGGGTATGATCATTAATCACAGTCCTTTGAAAAGATCAAAATAATTTTTTGAATTTTTTTGGTGCTAGGTTTTTCCAAAAGTATACCATTTGGATGCCTGATATTTTTATTGTAGCTTGCACTTATCCTTGACTATAGAATGAGGTATTTTGAAATGTTTACCTTCAATACCTTACATTTTACAGTGTTTTATATTTTCCGGTATTTTTGTGGTATTTGTACCGTCAAAAGGAAAAAAAGGAAGATCTTAAGATACGAAAGCTATTAAATTTCAAAATACCTCATTCTATAGTCAAAGATGAGTGTAAGCTACAATTAAAATATCAGTCATCCAAATGGTATACTTTTGGAAAAACTTAGCACCAAAAATCGTTAAAAAAGTAGCGCAATAGGGGAAAATGCATCGACCAAAAAAATAAAAAAAAATATGTATTTTGATCTTTTCAAAAGACTGTGATTAATGATCATACTCTATAACTACTGTTTTATGCATAATTTGGATTTTGGTTTTTGGTGAACACACAGCCTTAAAGGAGTGCGTTGGGCGGCTATGGGGATGGAGGAGGCCGTTTAAAAATGTATTTTTAAAACATTTTAGTCTGGTCAAGACGTTATTGCACGGTCAGGGAAATTTCAGAAAATTGTCAGAGAAAATCAGGGAAATTAACTTCAAAGATTTTGTGGGAACCCTGCTCATGTCTTTTAGTTCTGGTCATGTCTCAGTTGGTGTCAACCTCTTTATAAAGTCTTCATCTACATGAACTGTCTAGTGAGTGTATTTGTTGGTCAGGATGTCTGTAGGAAATACGGTACCTTGAGCTCGATCCATCATCTTGCCAACCAGCGTGTTCTAAATCCCATCCAGGTTGTTGGTTTAGCTCATCCGGATGGAAACTTGTTCGTAAAATGCAAGGATGAGTGGGCATGGCCATAACCTTTTTGGACAACCAAGTTGTGCCCACGGAGGAATGGTAGTGCCGTGCGAAGCCGCCCACAACCTGCTGCGTGGTTTGAGCCAGCGCCAAAATTAAACAACTACGGCTCAAGTTTATTGGATTATTATTATTATTACCGGTATTATTTATTTTTCTGTAATCAACATGAAACATTGGCACATACAGTTCATACAGAAAGAAAGCAGGAATCGGACCTTGGGGTCCATACATATTAATCTTATGTTATGATGTCATGATGTATGATTGGAAAAAGGGTCTCATTGTACCTATATTAAAAAGGGGAGACAAGAAAAACTGTGCCAACTATAGAGGGATAACACTGACATGCCACTGTGCCAAGATCTACGAAAGAATAATAGACTAGGAAGCTTCGCAAACACTTTTTCAGGCGCGTTGTTGGATGAGCGTTGGAACGATTACGCTCAAATTTCACACGAATATATTAATTCATAAAATAAAGGTTCTTTGAAAAAATCATTACAATCGGACAAAGCATGTAGGTGTTATAAGTCGAAGAATTTTTAAAAAAATCAAAAAAAATCGTAAAATTGCGATTTTCATGAGAAATAATTTTCCGATTGTGCTCAAAAACGTGTCAGTTCTAAGTTCAGAGATTTCGAAGGCCTCCATAAAATTTCATCGCAATCGGAGTATCGGGTTTAGCCGGAATCGTGCTAACAGACAAAAATACAAAAAAAAGAAAAAAAAAACATTCCGGATTTTTTTCTCCAAAGTAGTGAAATGGAATCTTCACTTCGCTCGCTACGCTCATCCAATAATAGAATTAGAAACTCGATTGAAGGAGATCTTAGAGAGGAACAACATGGATTTAGAAGAGGAAGATCGACGGTGGACCTGATTTTCTCACTCAGACAGCTGGAAAAGTGCTACGACCGAGAAAATATAAATAAATCACTCTCAGGATCACTCGGCAAGCAGAGTTGTGGTGATTTCGAGGTGTCACCCAGCCGTCATGAAACGTGATGTGAGCTTGTAAACTATAAAAATCGGGGGGATTTAATTTGGTTGGGGTATGAGCATTCCTTCTGGGTGAAAAATAGGTTGAAACATGGTAAAAACTGGCTACTGGCTTCTCCCTAATTCATGTGTTATTCTGACCAAACAGGTAGGCCTCGGCCTACATTAAGGTAATACTAGTAATGTAGTGCGTTTGAAAGAAATAGTTGACAAGGTTAGCAGCTGGAAGGCATCTAAATAAAGGTTTTAATTTCACTTATTGATCGAGTTGTTTTATTATCTAGATATCGAACAAGTTGAACAATACATCTAAGCTAGGTATTAAACACGTCTTTTCAAAAGACAGACTTGATTTATGTTATACTATAGGAAGCTTCGCAAACGCTTTTTCAGGCGCGTTGTTTGGATGAGCGTAATTTTTTACAAACGAAAATAGCGTAAAGTTGTGATTTTCATGAGAAATAATTTTTCGATTACGCTCAAATTTCACACTCGAAAAAAATCGAAAACTGCGATTATCATTAGAAATAATTTTTCGATTCTGCTCAAATTCCACACGAATATACCAATTCATAAAATTAAGGTTCTGTAAAAAAATCATAACAATCGGATAAAGCATGTAGGACTAGTGTTAATAATCGAAGAAATTTTAAAAATAGAAAAATATCGTAAAATTGCGATTTTCATCAGAAATAATTTGTCGATTACGCTCAAATTTCACACGAATAGGCCTATATTAATTCATAAAATAAAGGTTCTGTGAAAAAATCATTACAATCAGATAAAGCATGTAGATGTTATAAGTTTTTTTTTAAACCGAAAAAAATCGTAAAATTGCGATTTTAATAAGAAATAATTTTTCGATTACGCTAAAAAACGTGGCAGTTCTAAGTTTAGTGATCTCAAAGCCCTCCAGAAAATTTCATCGCAATTGGAGTATCGGTTTAGCCGGAATCGTGTTAACAGACACACAAAAATACAAAAAAAAGAAAGAAAAAAAACATTCCGGATTTTTTTCTTCCGGTGTAGTAAAATGGAATCTTCGCTTCGCTCGCTACGCTCATCCAATCACCTACAATGTGTACTACATAAATCATCTTTGGCTTCTAGATATATTTTTTACATTCTATTGTAAGTTGGTAATACCGTAGCAATCTAGGTGCCCGTTAGGGCGCCGCAGCCAAGCCGCGGTGCGCTACACACTCAAGCACCTTATACACCAAGCAGAGTTGGGGTGATTTCGAGGTGTTACCCAGCCGTCATGTAACGTGATGTGAACTTTAAACTATCACAATCGAGGGGATTTAGGTACCTGACAACACATGCCAAATTTTATTGGGGTACGACCATTCCTTCTTGGTGATCTAGGTGCCCGTTAGGGCGCCGCAGCCAAGCCGCGGTGCGCGACACACTCAAGCACCTTATACACACCTTATACACCAAGCAGAGTTGGGGTGATTTCGAGGTGTTACCCAGCCGTCATGTAACGTGATGTAAACTTGAAAACTATCACAATCGAGGGGATTTAGGTACCTGACAACACATGCCAAATTTTATTGGGGTACGACCATTCCTTCTTGGTGAAAAAATGGCTTGAAACATGCTCAAAATCACTTTAAGGATGTTAGCTACTGCTACTGCTACTACTGCTAACATCTAATACGTCGGCCCGCGATTCTGACCAGACGGGTGGGACTACAATGTTCATATTTTACATGGACATTAAGGTTATAGAAATATAGTCTCTTTTGAAAAAAAAGTTGAAAAAGTTTGTTGGAAGGCTTCCAAATAAGGGTTTTAAAATAAGCCTTAAACACTAGGCATACAATCAACAAGTAACCATAGTTACTTGACACTTGTTGACGGTATAAGCAGAGTTAGGCGGGAAAGTGCGATACGTTAACAAATGGCGGACATTTTAAATTTTGCTTCTATATTGTGAAACGAGAAAAGTTGTCATTATACTCTCATAAAACAAATCAGAAACCGTCCTGGTCTAGGCCCAGATGTAGAAAATTATTTATAATGCAAAAGTGTAGGTCTAAAGTTCCATTAGGCTATAGGACTAGATAAAATAAGTACTTACATTACATGTTTGACAAGCCCTAGGCCTTTCTTAGCCAACACTAGGCCAGCACAACATTGTTCTGCCCGGTGGTTCTGCCACACAATACACACAAACACAATGTCGAAGCAAGGTGTCGAATAATATGAGCTTGCTCATCTGTTTGTTTACATAATTGCAACAATCAAATCATTTCATGCAACTCGTCTTTCGATTGGCCCGCGTTTATGAAGGCACTGCCATCTAGAATAAATATAGAACTTTTTCGAGCTCTTTGCTATACGCAAATCTTTTTAAAGTGTTTGGATTTCGTGATACTCTTTCAACTCACAACCCATGACGTTTTCCACGATACCGTTCAAGAATACCAATTCCTTCGAAAACAAAAAACGACTTCGATTTCAAATTGCGTTTTCAACTCATCCCCCACAAACTCAAGAATTGGGGTCCAGTCCTTATACCGTCGTTATACCATGGTTATACCACCTATACCCAGGATGTACATGAATCCGGGTCTAGATATTTTACATCCTATATTGTTACTGCTAATACCATAGAAATTAAATCAACTTTGATAAAATTATTATATTTTAACATATAATTTTGCAATGGAACTTGAAAAAGTAATGAGATCACACACATAACAAAAACTTGTAGAAATACAGCCAAACCTTACACACTCAAAAGAAATGAGATCTAAAAAAAGGGCCAAGCTCATCTACCCTTCCACATTTGCGCATTCTTAATTCATAAACGTACAGTGTCCCATAACAGCATCCTCGAAAAGCTTGGCAAAATAAAATTTGCATGTTATTACGTTTAAATTAATTAGAAAAAAGAACTTGGATGAACTATTTCGTTTAAATTAATAATCGCAAATTCTATTTTGCCAAGCTTTTCGAGGATGCTGTTATGGGACACTGTACGTTTATGAATTAAGAATGCGCAAATGTGGAAGGGTAGATGAGCTTGGCCCTTTTTTTAGATCTCATTTCTTTCGAGTGTGTAAGGTTTGGCTGTATTTCTACAAGTTTTTGTTATGTGTGTGTTAGCTACTGCTAACATCTAATTTGTCAGTTTCAATCGGCCCGCGATTCTGACCAGACGGGTGGGGCTATACAATGTTCATATTTTACATGGACATTAAGGTTTATAGTAATATAGTCTCTTTTGAAAAAAAAAAAAGTTGAAAAAGTTTGCTGGAAGGCTTCCAAATAAAGGTTTTAAATAAGCCTTAAACACTAGGCATACAATCAACAAGTAACCATAGTTACTTGACACTTGTTGACGGTATAAGCAGAGTTAGGCGGGAAAGTGCGATACGTAAACAAATGGAGGACATTTTAAATTTTGCTTCTATGTGTGAAATGAGAAAAGTTGTCATTATACTCTCATAAAACAAATCAGAAACCGTCCCTGACCTAGGCCCAGATGTAGAAAATTATTTATAATACAACAGTGTAGGTCTAAAGTTCCATTAGGCTATAGGACTAGATAAAATTATTACTTACATTACATGTAGCCTAGCCAACCCTAGGCCAGCACAACATAGTTCTGACACACTTCCCGCACAAATAACTAGTTTTGATTACTAAAAGCCTAATGCAGATAAACAATAGTATGATTGTCCACCAAGGCTATACAAAAATGTTCCGAAATAATACACATATTCTTTTCTTTTTAGCCATGTTGAGCCATGATCAAAGTCAGCTTGCTACTACACACAATGTCGAAGCAAGGTGTCGAATAATATGAGCTTGCTCATCTGTTTGTTTACATAATTGCAACAATCAAATCATTTCATGCAACTCGTCTTTCGATTGGCCCGCGTTTATGAAGGCACTGCCATCTAGAATAAATATAGAACGTTTTCGAGCTCTTGTCTGGATTTCGTGAACCTCACCCCACGTAAATAACAGCCCATGACGTTTTCCACGATACCGTTCAAGAATACCAATTCCTTCGAAAACGAAAACGACTTCGTTTTCAAATTGCGTTTTCAACTCATCTCCCACGAACTCAAGAATTGGGGTCCAGTCCTTATACCGTCGTTATACCATGGTTATACCACCTATACCCAGGATGTACATGAATCCGGGTCTAGATATTTTACATCCTACATTGTTATTGCTGATACCATAGAAATTAAATCAACTTTGATAAAACTAGGAAAACGCTTAAGTCCCGCCGCGTTGTTGGATGAGCGTAATTGGTGCATTGAGCTGCCATGTGTTACGAGGATTTTCTGTTGTTCTGTGACAAAATTATTACAAAGTCGAATAATTTTTTTAAATTAAATTAAATTAAATAAAAAAATTTACTTTATTTTTTAATTTTTTTTTATGAATCGTAATTTTAAAAAAGGAAAAAATCGTAAAATTGCGATTTTCATAAGAAATAATTATTCGATTGCGCTCAAATTTTACAAGAATATATTAATTCATAAAATTAAGGTTCTGTAAAAAATTCATTACAATAGGATAAAGCATGTAGGTGTTATAAGTCAAAGACTTGTTTAAAAAAAGAAAAAAACGTGTAAAATTTCGATTTTCATGAGAAATAATTTTTCGATTGCGCTCAAATTTCACACGAATATCTTAATTCATAAAATAAAGGTTTTGTGAAAAAATCATTAAAATCGAATGAAGCATGTAGGTGTTATAAGTCGAAGAAATATTTTAAAAATTGAAAAAAATTCGTAAAATGGCGATTTTCATGAGAAATAATTTTCCGATTGCGCTCAAAAAAACGTGGCAGTTCTAAGTTCAGAGATTTCGAAGGTCTCCATAAAATTTCATCGCAATCGGAGTATCGGTTTAGCCGGAATCGTGTTAACAAACAGACAAAAATACAGAAAGAAAGAAAGAAAAAAAAAAAAAAAAAAAAAAAAAAACATTCCGGATTTTTTTCTCCAGTGTAGTGAAATGGAATCTTCGCTTCGCTCGCTACGCTCGCTACGCTCATCCAATTACAATATTTTAACAAATAATTTTACAATGGAACTTGAAAAAGTAATGAGATCACACAGATAACAAAAACTTGTAGAAATACAGCCAAACCTTACACACTCAAAAGAAAGGAGATCTAAAAAAGGGCCAAGATCATCTACCTTCCACATTTGCGCATTCTTAATTCATAAACGTACAGTGTCCCATAACAGCATCCTCGAAAAGCTTGGCAAAATAAAATTTGCATGTTATTACGTTTAAATTAATTAGAATAAAGATCTTGGTTGAACTATTACGTTTAAATTTATAATCGCAAATTCTATTTTGCCAAGCTTTTCGAGGATGCTGTTATGGGACACTGTTCGTTTATGAATTAAGAATGCGCAAATGTGGAAGGGTAGATGAGCTTGGCCCTTTGTTGAGATCTCATTCCTGTTGAGTGTGTAAGGTTTGGCTGTATTTCTACAAGTTTTTGTTTATCTTTGTTTAAATCTTCTTCGTTTCATTATTCTATTGTAACTAATAATTTTGCAATGTAGCTTGAAAAAGAATGTATGTAATCCAAACCTTACACAACAATCAAAGCAATATGTAAAAGAAAAAGAAGTGCTAATCTTAAGTACCCCCCCCCCCCGTGACTGCACCCTTGCAAAGCTTGGCAAAATAAATTTGCACGTTCTTTTTCCGTTTCCGTTTAAAACTAAGAAGCTTCGCAAACGCTTTTTCAGGCGCGTTGTTGGATGAACGTTTTAAAACGAAAAGAGCGTAAAATAGAGATTTTCACGAAAAATAATTTTACGATTACGCTCAAATTTCACACGAATATATTAATTTAATTCATAAAATAAAGGTTCTGTGAAAAAATCATTACAATCGGATAAAGCATGTTGGTGTTATAAGTCGAAGAAATTAAAAAAAAAATCGAAACAAATCGTAAAATTGCGAATTTTATGAGAAATAATTTTTCGATTGTGCTCAAAAACGTGGCAGTTCTAAGTTCAGAGATTTCGAAGGCCTCCATAAAATTTCATCGCAATCGGAGTATCGGTTTAGCCGGAATCGTGCTAACAAACAGACAAAAATACAAAAAAAAGAAAACTGAAAATCAGTTATAACTAGGAAAACGCTTAAGTCCCGCCGCGTTGTTGGATGAGCGTATATGGTGCATTGAGATGCCATGTGTTACGCGGATTTTCTGTTGTTCTGTGAAAAAATCATTATTTAGTCGAAGATTTTTTTAATTTAAATTAAATTAAATAAAAAATTAACTTAATTTTTATAATTAAATTAAATAAAATTAAAAATTAACTTAATTGTTTGAATTTATCGTAATTTTTTTTAAAGAAAAAAATCGTAAAATTGCAATTTGCATAAGAAATAATTATTCGATTGCGCTCAAATTTAACACGAATATATTAATTCATGAAATTAAGGTTCTGTGAAAAAATCATTACAATAGGATAAAGCATGTACGTGTTATAGTCGAAGAAAGTTTTTAAAAATCGAAAAAAATCGTAAAATTGCGTTTTTTATGAGAAAAAATTTTCCGATTGCGCTCAAAAACGTGGCAGTTCTAAGTTCAGAGATTTCGAAGGCCTCCATGAAATTTCATCGCAATCGGAGTATCGGTTTAGCCGGAATCGTGTTAACAGACACACAAAAATACAGAAAGAAAAAAAAAAAAAAAAAAACATTCCGGATTTTTTTCTCCAGTGTAGTGAAATGGAATCTTCGCTTCGCTCGCTACGCTCGCTACGCTCATCCAATAACTGAGTGGGTAGACTCTAAATACAATTAATTTATTTCATTTATTTACTAGGAAACTTCGCAAACGCTTTTTAGGCGCGTTGTTGGACGAGCGTATGTTTTTTAAGCGAAAAAAAGCGTAAAAAAGAGATTTTCATGAGAAATAATTTTACGATTATACGCTCAAATTTCACACGAATATATAAATTTATGAAATTAAGGTTCTGTGAAAAAACCACTACAATCGGATCAAGCATGTAGGTGTTATAAGCCGAAGAAATTTTAAAAATCAAAAGAAAGACGTAAAATTGCGGTTTTTGTAAAAAATAGTTTTATGATAACGCTCAAATTTCACATGAATATATCAATTTATTAAATTAAGGTTCTGTAAAAAAATCGTTACAATCGGACAGAGCATGTAGGTGTTATAAGTCGAAGAAATTTTTAAAAAATCGAAAAAAAATCGTAAAATTGCGATTTTCATGAGAAATATTTTTCCGATTGTGCTCAAAAACGTGGCAGTTCTAAGTTCAGAGATTTCAAATGTCTCCATAAAATTTCATCTTAATCGGAGTATCGGTTTAGCCGGAATCGTGCTAACAAACAGACAAAAATACAAAAAAAGAAAAAAAGAATAAAAGAAAAAAAAATGTTCCGGATTTTTTCTCTCCAGTGTAGTGAAATGGAATCTTCGCTTCGCTCGCTACGCTCATCCAATAATGTTAAGATATCTATGAATGGTTGCTAACTAGGAAAACGCTTAAGTCCCGCCGCGTTGTTGGATGAGCGTAATTGGTGCATTGAGCTACCATGTGTTATGCGGATTTTCTGTTGGTCTGTGAAAAAATCATTACTTAGTTGAAGATTTAAAAAAAAATTAATTTAAATTAAATAAAAAATAAACTTAAATCTTTAATTTTTTAATTGGATGAGCGTAGCGAGCGAAGCGAAGATTCCATTTCACTACACTGGAGAAAAAAATCCGGAATGTTTTTTTTTTTTTTCTTTTTTTTTGTATTTTTGTGTGTCTGTTAACACGATTCCGGCTAAACCATACTCAGATTGTGATGAAATTTTATGGAGGCCTTCGAAATCTCTGAACTTAGAACTGCCACGTTTTTGAGCGCAATCGGAAATTTTTTTCTCATAAAAAACGCAATTTTACGATTTTTTTCGAATTTTAAAAAATTTCTTCGACTTATAACTCCTACATGCTTTATCCTATTGTAATGATTTCTTCACAGAACCCTTATTGTATGAATTAATAGATAAGTGTTAAATTTGAGCGCAATCGAGAAATTATTTCTTATAAAAATCGCAATTTTACGATTTTTTTATTTTTTTAACAATTACAGTTAATTTTAAAAAATTTAAAAAATTAAAGTTAATTTTTATTTAATCTAATTTAATTTTTAAAAAATTTAACTTAGTAATGATTTTTCCACAGAACAACAGAAAATCCGCATAACACATGGCAGCTCAATGCACCAATTACGCTCATCCAACAACGCGGCGGGACTTAAGCGTTTTCCTAGTTAATCGTAATTTTAAACTAGGAAAACGCTTAAGTCCCGCCGCGTTGTTGGATGAGCGTAATTGGTGCATTGAGCTGCCATGTGTTACGCGGATTTTCTGTTGTTCTGTGCAAAAATCATTATTTAGTCGAAGATTTTTTTTTAAATTAAATAAAAATAAATAAAAATTAATTTAATTTTTTTATTCATCGTAATTTAAAAAAAATAAAAAAATCGTAAAATTGCAATTTTCATAAGAAATAATTATTCGATTGCGCTCAAATTTAACACGAGTATATTAATTCATGAAATTAAGGTTCTGTGAAAAAATCATTACAATAGGATAAAGCATGTAGGTGTTATAAGTCAAAGAATTGTTTTAAACTAGGAAAACGCTTAAGTCCCGCCGCGTTGTTGGATGAGCGTAATTGGTGCATTGAGCTGCCATGTGTTATGCGGATTTTCTGTTCTGTGAAAAAATCATTACTAAGTTGAAGATTTTTTTTTTAATTAAATAAAATAAATAAAAAAATAAAAATTTAAATTTTTAATTTTTTTAAATTAATCGTAATTTTAAAAAAGAAAATAATCGTAAAATTTCGATTTTCATAAGAAATAATTATTTTATTGTGCTCAATTTCACACGAATATATCGATTCATAAAATTAAGGTTCTGTTAAAAAATCATTACAATCGGATAAAGCATGTAGGTGTTATAAGTCAAAGAATTGTTTTAAAAAAGAAAAACCACGTAAAATTGCGATTTTCATGAGAAATAATTTTTCGATTGCGCTTAATTTTCCACGAATATATAAATTCATAAAATAAAGGTCCTGTGAAAAAACATTACAATCGGACAAAGCGTGTAGGTATTATAAATCGAAGAAATTTTTTCAAAAATCGAAAAAAATCGTAAAATTGCGATTTTTATGAGAATTTTTTTTTCGATTGCGCTCAAAAACGTGGCAGTTCTAAGTTCAGAGATTTCGAAGGTCTCAATAAAATTTCATCGCAATCGGAGTATCGGTTTAGCCGGAATCGTGCTAACAAACAGACAAAAATACAAAAGAAAAAAAAAAAAGAAAAAAAAAAAACATTCCGGATTTTTTTCTCCAGTGTAGTGAAATGGAATCTTCGCTTCGCTCGCTACGCTCGCTACGCTCATCCAACTAGGAAAACGTTAAGTCCCGCCGCGTTGTTGGATGAGCGTAATTGGTGCATTGAGCTGCCATGTGTTATGCGGATTTTCTGTTCTGTGAAAAAATCATTACTAAGTTGAAGATTTTTTTTTTAATTATTTAAAAATAAATAAAAAATAAACTTTAATTTTTAATTTTTTTAATTAATCGTAATTTTAAAAAAGAAAAAAATCGTAAAATTTCGATTTTCATAAGAAATAATTGGATGAGCGTAGCGAGCGTAGCGAGCGAAGCGAAGATTCCATTTCACTACACTGGAGAAAAAAATCCGGAATGTTTTTTTTTTTTCTTCTTTCTTTCTTTCTTTCTTTCTTTCTTTCTTTCTTTCTTTCTTTCTTTTTTTCTTTCTGTATTTTTGTTGTCTGTTAACACGATTCCGGCTAAACCGATACTCCGATTGCTGATGAAATTTCATGGGAGGCCTTCGAAAATCTCTGAACTTAGAAACTGCCACGTTTTTTGAGCGCAATCGGGAATTTTTTTCTCATAAAAAACGCAATTTTACGATTTTTTTTCGATTTTTAAAAACTTTCTTCGACTTATAACACCTACATGCTTAACCGATTGTAATGATTTTTTCACAGAACCTTAAATTTCATGAATTAAGATATTCGTGCGAAATTTGAGCGTAATCGAAAAATTATTTCTCATGAAAATCGAAATTTTACGGGTTTTTTCTTTTTTAAAACAATTCTTTGACATATTACACCTACATGCTTTCCTATTGTAATTATTTTTTCACAGAACCTTCATTTTATGAATTAATATATTCGTGTTAAATTTGAGCGCAATCGAATATTTATTTCTTATGAAAATTGCAATTTTACGATTTTTTCTTTGTTAAAAAATTACGATTAATTAAAAAAATTAAGTTATTTTTTTATTTAATTTAATTTAATTAAAAAAATCTTCAACTAAGTAATGATTTTTTCACAGAACAACAGAAAATCCGCATAACACATGGCAGCTCAATGCACCAATTACGCTCATCCAACAACGCGGCGGGACTTAAGCGTTTTCCTAGTTATTTGATTGTGCTCAAATTTCTCACGAATATATCGATTCATAAAATTAAGGTTCTGTTAAAAAATCATTACAATCGGATAAAGCATGTAGGTGTTATAAGTCAAAGAATTGTTTTAAAAAAGAAAAACCACGTAAAATTGCGATTTTCATGAGAAATAATTTTTAGATTGCGCTTAAATTTTCCACGAATAATAAATTCTAAAATAAAGGTCCTGTGAAAAAATCAATTACAATCGGACAAAGCGTGTAGGTATTATAAATCGAAGAAATTTTTTCAAAATCGAAAAAAATCGTAAAATTGCGATTTTTATGAGAAATTTTTTTCGATTGCCTCATAAACGTGGCAGTTCTAAGTTCAGAGATTTCGAAGGTCTAAATAAAATTTCATCGCAATCGGAGTATCGGTTTAGCCGGAATCGTGCTAACAAACAGACAAAAATACAAAAAAAAAAAAAAAGAAAAAAAAAAAACATTCCGGATTTTTTTCTCCAGTGTAGTGAAATGGAATCTTCGCTTCGCTCGCTACGCTCGCTACGCTCATCCAAAAAAAAAAAAAACAGTAAAATTTCGATTATCAAAAGAAACAATTATTCGATTGTGCTCAAATTTCACACGAATATACTAGGAAAACGCTTAGTCCCGCCGCGTTGTTGGATGAGCGTAATTGGTGCATTGAGCTGCCATTTGTTACGCGGATTTTCTGTTGTTCTGTGAAAAATTATTACTAAGTTCAAGATTTTTCTTAAATTAAATTTAAATAAAATAAAAAATAACTTAATTTTTTTAATAAATCGTATTTAAAAAAAATAAAAAATCGTAAAATTGCAATTTTCATAAGTAATGATTATTCGATTGCGCTCAAATTTAACACGAGTATATTCATTCATGAAAGTAAGGTTCTGTGAAATAATCATTACAATAGGATAAAGCATGTAGGTGTTATAAGTCAAAGAATTGTTTTAAAAAAGAAAAAACCCCCGTCTGGGCCCGGGGTAGAATTTGTCCAGAGCATGGCTCTGCTAATCGTAAAAGGCGATTCAAGAGAAAAAGTCCACCTCGCTAACATCAGCTAGTAAGAAGTGAAGTATTATCACTCCCCGAACCTAGAGGCGAGCTCTGGCAATCGTCGACGGGGACCTTGCCCCCTTCCCTTGACGAACCCCCGGCGACGATGACAATGACACAACGAACGATGACAAAGACGATGACGACCGCGACGTGAGAAACCCCCCTTCCTCCCCTTAACCGTGGCTGGTTCTGACCAGCATGGGCCCCTCCTCCCCCACCCCCCTTAGACTAGAGTGGTGCATTATGACCTAACGGTTGACGCGTCCTTAATCCAAAAAAACCAAAAAACCGTAAAATTTCGATTTTCATGAGAAATAATGTTTCGATTGCGCTCAAATTTCACACGAATATCTTTATTCATAAAATTATGGTTCTGTGAAAAAATCATTAAAATGGGATAAAGCATGTAGGCATTGAGTATATAGTCAAAGATGGAGGTTGCGATTTTCATGAGAAATATATTTTCGATTACGCTCAAAAAACGTGGCAGTTTCTAAGTTCAGAGATTTCGAAGGTCTCCATAAAATTTCATCGCAATTCGCAATTGGAGTATCGGTTTAGCCGGAATCGTGTTAACAAACAGACAAAAAAAAGAGGAAAAAAAAACATTCCGGATTTTTTTCTCCAGTGTAGTGAAATGGAATCTTCGCTTCGCTCGCTACGCTCATCCAATAAAATTTTGCCACTCTTTGCAGCCAACCAACTGTTGACGCGCCGTTCAATTTTGCGCGCCAACCAAAACAAAGAAGAACTGGCCATATGTAAGCCTAGCCATAGCCGCCGAGAAGAAGAAGATCGCGAAAATAAATATTGCACTTTGAAAGACCCTAGTTTGAAGTTTTGAACAATACATGCACGGTGCTTCTGTTGCTATATTTTCCAGAGGACGTCAACTAACTTTGGGGCCTAGGCCTAGCCCTATTTACACCTAAATCTAAGCTTCTAGGCATATAGCAATAATTATGTCTTCCATAAGAAAGTTCATTGGTAAGTTTGTGTCAGCTTCTTGGACCAGGCCTTGCTAGGCCTAGGCTTAGGGCTAGGGGCTAGACCTATAATGCCTAGCTAGGCCTCAACGTCTGGGCTTTGTGTATCCAATATAATGGTTATTTAATGGTAAGGCCGATGCACAATTGCCTGGTAACGAGAACGAAAAGACGCTAACGTAAAGGGCTTCGATGCACAATAGCCCGTGAAGCAAACCGACGGGAACAAATCAAATAATAAGTGTGTCAATTATATTTTGTTATTTTGTTATTCCGCATATTTGTATTCAATTTATTTTTTCATACTACTCGCGTATAAACCATCAATCAGCTGATAAAATAGTTTTAGGACGTGCACATCTTGATTCCGTTTGGTTCCGGTAACGTACGGAACGGGAATGTTGCGGAAAGTTAAATCTTGGTGATGTTCCCGTTGTCGTTGCGAGGATACGGGAACGACCGGCAGCGGGAAGCTTTATTGTGCATCGTGTCGTAAGTTAACGTGCTTTTTTCCCGTTAACGTTACCGGGCAATTGTGCATCGGCCTTTACTTTACATAGGCTGGGGCCTATTATAATTTTGCCCTTGCCAGTGGCTGGATGTCCTTGCCTATTTGTTTTCCCCAGCAGATCCCTTAGGTTAGAGTGGAATCTTTAAAGGTCGATGCACAATTGCCTAGTAACGAGAACGTGAACGCTAAGATGTGGTTTTTATTACGAACATTGTTTGTTTGTTTACAACATTGATTGTAGTTTAAAAATTTTTAAACAAGTTTTGAAATGCATAAAATGCAGTGTAGTCCATCATCTGTGACAATACTAAGGACAACATAGCCAGTACGAAATACGTGAAAATATTGCAAGGTTTACTCAATCTATGAGCGGAATTTGGGGGTACCTTGACGTTCAACATTCGATAGACCTTGCATGGGCACGGCATTTCACAGCCAGGGAATAACAAAACATATTTTTCTAAATCAAAAACCCTTGTCGTTTAAATAAATTCTACACATTGGCAGTCAATTTTTCAGTTTATCATTTCTTGTAGGTATAAAACGAAATGGATTGTGCTCAATTTGTTAGCAGTTCTCTGTTACCTGGTCACGGATGTCTGTTTAAAATTTCGGCTTAATCTATTTGGCCGTTCGGCCGTATGGGACGGGACAGACATACATAGACAAACATTTAACATACAAACATACATTTAACATAGGCCTACAGACAATGCTCATGGCCGAGGCCCGATCGAGTAGCAACATAAAGAATTCGTTTTGCTGCCCCCCCCCCCAACCTACTTTTCCAAAATTGTCCTGTCCCAACCGAAGAAGTACCGAAATGACTAGGCCTACCTTATGACGGTATTTTGTATGCACATTAAAACACAAATGAGTAGGCTTAGGTAGGTAGGCCTAGGCCTAACCCTCCTCGTTCATCAAAGTTGATTTAATTCTAGTAGCCTACTTTTTATTTAGGCCTATTTTTAATTATTTTTAGTAATATAGGCAAGAACTTCGTTCTATCAACAAGGATATTACTTTCGGAGCTGCAGATTATGGAATAATTTGCCAGTAGACATCCGTGAAATACACACACAGTCATTTCAAATCTGTAGGCCTACCAAATAACTTACTTTTTTGATAGCATAGGCTATCCTGAATCCTGATAATTCATACTAAATACCATTCATGTTTGTCATAATTTCATCACTCTCACTTTTCACATGTCTATACACACATTGTTTTCTATTATTGTATAATGTATTTTTAATTAATTTAATTGCAATGTTTAGTATTAGTATTGAGTAGGTTGCTAGACACTAAATGTGAATGGGGCAATGCCCTTTTTAGCAACCTATAACGCATCAATGTGTTAAACAATAAATAAAATAAAGAAATAAAAACCAGGTCTAGCGGGAAGACGGTAACGTTAAGGACTTTGTTTGATGCACAATAGCCCATGAAGCAGCAGACCTGGGTAAGTTACTTTTGAAAAGTAATGAAATTACATTACTCATTACTTCAGCCAAACTGTAACTAAATTACTATTTAGTTACTTTTCCAAGAAAGTAATGAAATTACGTTACCTACTTTTTATGAAAAAAAGTAGTGAAATTACTTTTAATAATTACCTTTTAATTTAAAATGTATCTGACGTGCTGACGAGTATGATGCAAGTGCTTTGTCTGCCGATGGCGGGTCTCAGACAGGGTGTTCTCCACGCCCACACTTTAAAACCAGCGGAGGCCTATCACAGAGATATTGTAGATATCGACGTATAGAAAATTATTGATTACGCGGGTGACATCTATCGGCGAAATGTTGTAACTATAGGTACACTACAAGTGTAACAATTCGACTATCGATTTATTGACACAGACTTGAATGTTTGATGTCAAGTAGATAATTACGTCATCAACGACGCTTGTCATAGGCGGAAGTACCAAAGTAAACATGGCTAGGTTCTGAAATAAAAACTCGGGACTCGAATCTCTCGATCAGACCTACGAAATATCGGAAATGCTGCATGCACATGCACATTGTTCAAGCGGGCGATACGTAGAAAGGTAGCAGGCGCACTGGCACAGCGACTGATATTTGATACACAAAGGCGCGGGCCGCGCGGCAAAAGTAACGCGTTACTAACGCCAAATTACAATGATAAAAGTAGTGAAATTACTCTCCCGTTACATTGAGAAAAAAAATTGTAATTAAATTACTGGCTCGTTACTGAAAAAAGTAATTTCGTTACAGTAACGCGTTAAATTCCGTTACGTTACTACTTACTACCCAGGTTTGTGAAGCAGGTGGTGAAGTGTAAAAAATAGGCATACAAACACCACATCCTTTCTGAAATCTCTCGTATATCATTATCCGTGATAAAAGTGTACACTTTTACAGACCAAGGACAATTTAATTTTGATTGGTTCAGTAATGTACAGAAAAGTAAATGTTATGGAAAGTTAAAACTACCTAGGCGAAGTTCCCATTGTCGTTGCCATGGTCCGGGAATGGGAAGCTAAGCTTTATTGTGAGTCGTATCAAAAAGTAATCCAAGACTACCTAATTAATATTGTAGTCTTTCATAGTGAAGGTTTGACTTCTATAATTACTTAATTAATCGATCGTAAGTAGGGATGGAACGTTTAAACGTTTAGTGGACGGTTAGAAGTTATTACATAATACATTCGCAAAACGTTTAGTAAGTTTTATTTTATTTTTATGAAATGTTATTTTGTTATGCTACACAAATACAGGCTAACAGATTAAGCCGATTATTTTCTAAAAATTCTTAATTTTGGTGGAGTTGCCGGGTCCCAGGCTGTATTAAGACTTCTTGTCTGTTACACATGGTGGAAGTGCCGGGTCACTAAATGCAATAGTGAGAATAAAACCATTGTTAATTATTCGTCGGCCGGTCACTAGTACAAAATTACGATTTTTGTTATTAAACCTAGGCCTCTGTCTACCTAAATTTATACATATATATATATATATATATATATATATATATATGTTATATATGTTAGCATAGCCCGGTAAGCTAAGGTCCCGGGTTCAAAACCCGGTGTAGTCACTTTTTTAATTTCTATCTAAAGTACTAAATATATATATATATATATATATTATATATTATATATATAATATATGATGTTTAAACTTGGCTTTATAGTAGGCGACTATGACGCTGTTATGTTAGTACTTTAGACAGAAATTAAAAAAGTGACTACACCGGGGTTTGAACCCGGGACCTTAGCTTACCGGGCTATGCTCTTACCAACTGAGCTATGCGGCCACCAATTTAAAATTAAAAAAAAAAAAATTAGACAGTTTTAAATTGGTGGCCGCATAGCTCAGTTGGTAAGAGCATAGCCCGGTAAGCTAAGGTCCCGGGTTCAAACCCCGGTGTAGTCACTTTTTTAATTTCTGTCTAAATAAGGTACTAACATAACAGCGTCATAGTCGCCTACTATAAAGCCAAGTTTAAACATCATATTTCCCAACTCTAGGGTTACAGAGTTGTTTGTATTGCTCCTAGTTAATTTCATGTGCAGTCTAATAGGCAGTGCAATCTGCTCTACACACGTTATTAACAATGTACAAAACAGACCAAAAATTAGACAGTTTTAAATTGGTGGCCGCATAGCTCAGTTGGTAAGAGCATAGCCCGGTAAGCTAAGGTCCCGGGTTCAAACCCCGGTGTAGTCACTTTTTTAATTTCTGTCTAAAGTACTAATATATATATATATGGATTGTTGTAGGTTTTCGCGGCCCGTCATAGGATAAAAACAAGGATCTTGGGTAAAACCGCGTCGAAAATAAGATGAACCAGGGCAGAACCTGGGCGTCCACCGACGTTTCGTCTGTACTACGTCAGACATTTTCAAGTTTGACTCCAACCTCCGTAGAGTCACAGTCAACCTTGAAAATGTCTGACGTAGTACAGACGAAACGTCGGTGGACGCCCAGGTTCTGCCCTGGTTCATCTTATTTTCGACGCGGTTTTACCCAAGATCCTTGTTTTTATCATATATATCGCTACTCTTTATTCCAACAACTATATAGTTGGGTAATGGGGTGTTTCCACCATTGGTCTTGGGCATCCCAGGAATCAGTATCGGTCAGCCAAGCTCGACACATCATTTTCTTGAACTACCTACATGATCTTCGTGTATTTCCTTCTCTTGTCGTGACACCAACTCTCTCCACTTTTCCTGTCTTCCCACCATCTCTCTCTATCTCCCACCACTGCCCAATCCTCTCCTCTCTCCTCCACATCTGCTTGTACCTTTAAAATTTATATATTATTTATTTTTATTTTTTTTTTGTAAAATAGGGTTTAGAACGTTTAAACGTGAAAACGCGATTAGTTCATGGGGCTAAACGTTTATGAAATTATTTTCCCATCCCTAATCGTAAGTATGTTGTTGGTTGTTTTAAAAAGCTTTGTGACGGGTCGCCTTGCCCCCTCTGTCCTAATTAAATTTTCGCAATTAATTTCCATAAATATGTAATTAATTAGCCATAAAAAATAAATCATCATCTTCAATGATAATTTATTGTTACTATAATATATTTTTAATGTGATATAATAAGTCTAGGAGCCAGAGATTGTGTCCTAAACAAGGGCATAATTTCCGCCGGTTAAATTTCATTTGACCTTGGCTGGCAAGAGAGCTGCAGTGCGATTCTGTAAAAATAGTCGCTATGATAGCGATAGCGATCACGGTTGATATGAAATATCAATCGTTATAAATTATCGTTATCGACCTGATTCTGTAAGGTAGTCGCTACGGCCGCCATAGGGGGCAGTGGATAGCATAGTGACACCTGTTTCATTCTCGTTAGCATAGCGATCGCTACCGTAACGAGCGTTATATCATTGTTACAGAATCAGTCGACACGCAAAATTGTCGCTAAAGTGCCGGATAACGATCGTTTCTTCCATAACGATCTTACAGAATCAGACCGCAGGTTTGGCGATGTGTCAATTGAAGCCTTGTCAACCCAGTTCTGAGAATCGAGAGAGTTTGTAGTCGATTTCCAGCGGGAAATTCGGATGCACCAATGGAAGGGGTGTATTCGACGATGGTGTGTCAAGTGCGGATTGCAGAGGTTGCAACGCTGGCACTTGTACTGTTAGTTTATCTGTGTGCAACGAGCGGCTGAATCTGGAAGGAAAGATGCTAGCCTGTTAGTGGTGCAGACGAAAGCACGCCGAGCGTTGACCAATAGGGGCTGCGCATAGGCCAGTGGTGCAGCGCAGGTTGTTGTTCTGCAGACGGGGCAGTGGCTCGACCTCGAAGATTTTGCGCGTCGTTCGTTCACTAGTGTTTGGTATCGAGTTGAGTATACAGAAGCTTACCTACGTGCGCGCTTCGACACAGTTCGAGTGAAAATATCGCGTAAATACCGAAATGGCAGTGATTATTCGAGCAAGGAAGAGGCCCAGGGAACCTGTGAGTGTGATTTAGGCTTTTAATCTAATATTTTTCGGAAAATCGCGGATTTTTGTGGGAGGAAGAGTACCAAACGCCATGTGTAGCCCAACCCGCACACCATGCCGACCACGCTGTTCCTTTGGTTCACTCTATACCCTTTAGGCCTTACCAAACCTACCTAAATTAATCCTTTGGGAAATACCAGTAGAATATTGCATAAATCCATCCTTAAATTCGATGATAATCGAATTTCCATCTGGATCTGACCACGTGGCGACACGCGGAGATCACAGGACCTACACCACTTGCACCTAATAGGTCCATCTCCTGTTGGAGTTTTTCATTGTTATTGTTGTCCTGTTGATCCTCCCAATGTCCACACCACGATAAACCAGCACCGTTGGATCGCCCACGCGAGCCAGTGCGTGAGGAGAGGGAAGTGCCGGGTAGTCCACTATCCGATGAGCAGTTCGGGTCAAACCAGCCTACGTGGGAATTCGACGCCGACGCGCAACCGGTCCGCCTCCCAAACAGGGGACGCCGACGCCAGGTTTCCGCCTCAAATTCAACTTTTCCCTCCTTACAACTACGCTTCGTATACGTATGAACTACGCATCGTCAACAACAACCATGCGGTCAGCAGAAGGACAGTGTTGAGTACCAAATTTATGTAACCATATCAGGCCATATCATTGTATCAATATTGAATGTGTAATCGAAATGGGGGTTTTCACCAATGCATTGGAATTCAAAAGTAGAGTCAATTTTTCTAATTCTGTATCACATGTTGTCTTAAGTTTTCATTATAGGCCTATTACGGAATTCCAACCTTTACAGTGTACGAGTGCATTACCCGGAATGTCCCTCACAACGCCATTTAATTCCTTTTTCATATCTCAGGCCCTCAGCCAACCTAAAAAGTCAGAAAACAATAGATTTAGAATCTAGACTAAGCAGGTACGCCATCCATCCAGGACGCACAGCGGGAGCAGCCAGCCACACCCACCCCTTTTGAAGCCCGGAGTCCGGTGAGCCGAGTGTACACTGAAGGTCAAGGTGTTGTCTTGCAGTGCACACAAGGTAGTGAGTGCATGTCATTGCATTGTAGGTCTACGTTTATTTGTGTCGGAATATTTCCCTTTGTCATCTCAATCTCTACCACTAATGAGTAGAACAACTCGTAGTAACCTAGAGTTTATTACTGGCGCCCAACAATCGAGATAGGAAGGAGAGATATTTAATAGTTAGGAAAACGAGAGATCTAGGAAGCTTAGCTGAGTTTCAGGGGTTGACCGTTATAATTAACACCACTGTGGAACACGAGACCCTACAAGTCAAGTGGCTCCTTTGTGTGACCGTTATAGCTTTAAACAATTTCTTACCACTAAACCAACGATTTAACACGGAAATCCTATCCTCTTATAACAATTTAATAATTCCTTACGACGGTCTCGCTGAAGGTTGATGTATAATTGTTCAGTAACGGGAATGATCTCGGTGACACGAAGGATGTTTAATCTCGTGTTTATTTTCCACACAATGCACAATAAAGCTTCCCGTTCCCGTAAGCCTATCCCTAAGGGGAAGTTCACCAAGGTTTAACTTTCCGTAACGTTCTCGTTCCGTACATTACCAGAACCAATCAGAATTAAGTTATAACTTATATATATAGGCCTATAGGCCTATATATATATATCTATGGCCTGTTAAAAGTGTACACCATTTTATCATCTAATTGATTGTTTATAAACTAGAACTAGGCCGCTTCACGAATGCTTTTTTTAGTCGCTTTGATGGATGAGCTTTTTTGTAAGTTTTTAGTTTGCGTGGGATCTCTTTACTTTTGCAAGTGCTTTTTGAACGCATTGTAGGTGATTTTTGTCAAGTTTCTATTGTTACTTGTTAATTGTTATTATATACCTAAAAAAAACTCATATTAAAACCTTTATTCTATGGATTCTGTCTAACTTTTTCAACTTTTTCTTTCAAAAAGCAATGCATCACCATAACCTTAATGTCCATGTAAAATATGAACGTTGTAGCCCCACCCATTTGGTCAGAATCGGCCCAAATGTCACGAAAATATCGCACAAAAAATCGTAAAAGTACGATATTCATGAGAAAGAATTCTTCGATTGTACCCAAAAACGTGGCGGGTCTAAGTTCAGAGGTTTCGAAGGTCCCTTCCAACTTTCATCAAGATCGCATATATGCCGTTTTCCCGGGTAGAGAGCGAACAAACAGACAAAAATACAAAAATAGAAAGAAAACAAAAAAAACATTTGAGCTAAATTTTTTGAGGGGTCAGTGAAATTGAAGTCTTCGCTTCGCTCATCCAATTATGTGAGTAGGCCTAATATGAGAAATACGTAAATCAAATCAAAATAGGCTACGCAGAATTTCAAAATAACAAAAATGTCATGGTTTATTGTGCGCCTACTATATTCTTGTTATCGTGACCAGGCAATTAGGCATCAACATTTTATTTATACTAAAAAAAAGCCTAACGGTCGATGCCCAATTGCCCGATAACATTGTGAATTACCGGTATTGTATTGTTGTAAAAGTGTATTTTGTCTCATTAATGTGAATTAGTTTTAATATTTTCTATTATATTTAACATAAATCAAGTCTGTCTTTTTAAAAGACGTGTTTAATACTTAGCTTGGATGTATTGTTCAACTTGTTTGTCATGAATGAACATTGTAACATTGTGACCGTACGAGCTACTTAGCTCTCACGTTGGGACCAATTATGGCAGAACGGGCTTTCCCACTATAGTACTTGAATTCATAAATAAATAAATAATAAATAAATTGTATTTATAGTCTACCCACTCAGTTATATAACTGATTTTCAGTGGGGACAGTAAATCAAAGCGACTAAGCCAACCCTGTGGGCTCCAAAGCAATCGATGAGTGAGCGATAACCAATTAAAGATCAATATTTTTTGGATGAGCGAAGCGAAAACTTCAATTTCACTGACCCCTCAAAAAATTTAGCTCCAATGTTTTTTTTTTTTTTTTTTTTTTTTGTTTTTTTGTTCGCACGATTCCGGGCAAACGGCATAAGCGATCTTGATGAAAATTGAAGGGGACCTTCGAAATCTCTGAACTTAGACGTGCCACGTTTTTGGGTACAATCGAAGAAATATTTCTCATGAATATCGCACTTTTACGATTTTTTTAAATTTTTAGTGCGATATTTTCGTGACATTTGGGCCGATTCTGACCAAACGGGTGGGGCTACAACGTTCATATTTCACATGGACATTAAGGTTATGATGATGTAGTACCTTTTTGAAAGAAAAAGTTGAAAAAGTTAGTCGGAATCCATAGAATAAAGGTTTTGATATGAGTTTTTTTGAGGTTTATAAATTAAGAAGTAACATTAGAAACTCGACAACAATCGCCTACAATGCATTCACAAAGCACTTGCAAAGGAAAAGTGGTCCCACGCAAACTAAAAACTTACAAAAACGTTCATCCATCAACGCGGTGGGACTTTAGCGTTTTCCTAGCAATAGGAAATATAGCAATCAGTGGTATGGGTAGTGCGAACATCCGCGGATCAACGCCAGAATCAACAAGGCCGATTCAGAACAACTCTGAATTTATTATGTGCTTCGTTGCTAGAACAGCTCCAAAGTCACCGTTTACAAACTCCTAAGACAAGAACTGATGGACTTAAGTCCAAATCAGAAGTTAAAAAACTTCTGACTTTGGCGGGAATCGAACCTTGGACCTTCTGCATTGGAAGCAGATACGCTTACCACAAGACCAACGAGCCACAAAGAAGAAGGCCTCCTGAACCACCCGTAAAATGCTAGTTCAAATGAAGTAGTTGGTATTGTTGAAGACCATAAACTGTCAATCATGTCTTTTCTTCAGCAAAGTAGCCACTTACTAACCCTTGTTGTACTGGTCGCTCCAAACTGCATGTACCTTCTAAAACGGAAAGAGAATTTTAAAAGAAGGAATGATTAATATTTTGTCTGTTAAGGAGAATTTTTGCTTGTGGTATCAGTGAATAGAGTTGTTTGTGGTATTAGTACACAGGTGTGGTTACTTTTCAATTCATCCTGTTTAAAAAAAAAAGAAGTTGAGTTGGATTCGATGCTTATCATTCATTTCCCCCAACACGTGCGCCTTTTGAAGGTGAGCTCACTGTCAGTATTGTTTTTTTTCTTAGAATTGAAATAAAATAATCATGTTCAATTTGTTCACTTCAGAAGACTCGCTCATTGAGGAGACGCGACCCGCGACATGGGCACCGGGCGCCTAATTGAGGTCACCTGTATTTGGAAGCGATGGATCTACCGTTCTCTCTATTAGGAGAATCTGTCAGCATAATTTGACGTTTACCGGTTGCACAAAGAGAGCATAGAAATAAGTCGCACTTTCAGAGGAGACCAACTTGATTCGACGCGGATTTTAGGAATATTTGAAATCCGTGCCAATTATTACGTCACTAATATTGAACATAAAAATCAATGGGTCTACCTAAAAATATGCCTCGGCTCAACTCCTGTCGGAAAACACACACATTCTAACAATACAGCAATAAAAATGAATTACATCAATATATTGATTGATGTTGAGAAAATGGTTGTTAAAAGAAGTTAAATTATGAAACAAATAAAGAAATCAATAAAATTCGTCTAAACGAAACCTTTTGACTGAAAAGCTAGGGAGGTAGGTAACTTTCCCGCCTATCCACGAAATACACCGTCCGTAACGCTCTGACCAAGCCCCTCAACAACTCCCCCCCAACTGAACACGCGTCCAACCTTGGCCTATACATATAACCTCGGTATTAGGCTTTTCGCGCCCAAATAATAATCCTCGTACACCCACGCCACCACGCTTGAAACAAAGAGATTTGCCTCGTGGGAGGTCTAGTGAATCCCTCCGATCCCTCCGAAGGCCACTCGTAGACACTTTGTGCGTGCCAGACTTAAGTCCCTCCTTGTCCAACAAATTGACCAATCAGGTGCAAAAGTTGCGTTAGTGCATCAGATTCTTGCAAAAGATAACTCTCCGCCCTGTCTAGCTGCCCGAACATTTCCTTACAAAGAATGCCTAGAAATTACCATTATACAATCCAAAATAACATAAAAAAAAACTCTTAATTACTCATTACAGGGTGGTACCTGAATGAAGTACAATTAAACTTTACTGGTCTAGATACTTAAGTCTGTACTATAATAGAGAGATGCACATCAAGAATGAAATACATGCTGATGGCAAAGTTAGTCTGAAAAAAAAACTAGTGTAATCTTCCATTAGGCTGATGGCCTACTCCCCACTATTGCTCACTTTTAATACTCGTAATATTACTTATAATTATAATCATTTAATGAACAATAGGGAACCACAAGTCTAGCGTGGGAAGCGAGTTCAGTGCATTGGAAGAGAATGTCCCCATAAGAATAGCATTGGGCTATTTTTAAAACACTTGTATCTTTTGAACGAGAAGTATTTAAGAAATATCATTTACAGTACGTTAATCACCATTCTTTTCTTAACACATTTGATGCATTTAATTTATAAAAGTCGCAACAGAATTTGAATAAACGTTGTTGAAACACATGTATGTTTCGTGTTTTGGAGCGATTCAATGGAAAGAGACGCACGGTAGAAAAGAGAGAGAGAACCAACGCATGCGCACGGCCGACTAGCGAGGAGCAGCTTTGCACGTACAGCATCCAAGTGCACGGCGAGCTCGGCTGTCCGACATATTTGTTTCTTCGATTCAACAGCCAATCACGGAGGATCGGCGCGCGACGCAGATGAAAAATGCAAACATCATCTTGTTAAACTCGAACTCATTTAAATTCTTAACATGGTATGAATATTCTACTTTATGTGATAGTTGAAGAAAAGAATGGTTAATGACGTAATGTGAAAGATATTTCTTAAATACTTCTCGTTCAAAAGATACAAGCGTTTTAAAATTAGCCCAATGCTATTCTTATGGGGACATTCTCTTCCAATGCACCGAACTCGCTTCCCGCGTTAGACTTGTGGTTCCTTATTATAATTGCATGGATGGGTCTAAAATTTTTATGAAAGTTTGAAAAATTTGGCAGGAAGCCCGTACTGTTACAACATTGTATACTATCTACATAATATATGAAACAAGACAATAAATAAAAATGAAAATGAAAACTACAAAGGGAACGACAATGCTCTTGTTTAATTCAGATTTCTAAGTGTGAAAAAGGCCTATCGGCTAGTTAGATTGGAGAAGGGTTGACAGGTTGGGAAAGCAAAGCAACAATCTCTTTGCTTTCCCAACCTGTCAACCCTTCTCCAATGTTGTTCAGAGTGCAACTCTTTATCTTTTGCAGATATAGGAGCCAATCTTACAGATACAATGTATAGTGGAGTTTATCATGGCTCAAAGAAACATGATGCCGATTTGCCGTTTGTTTTGGAGAGAGCGTGGGCAAGTGGTTTGCAAAAAATTATGATCACAGGAGGAAGTTTAGAAGAGAGTAAAGAAGCACTTCGGCTTGCTCGTTCAAATGGTAATGTACCGGTTGGCTGGCTGTGCAAAGCAGCCCCTGCTAACACTTCATTTACCGTATAGTTTTCACATTATCAATGGGGATGTCGATATTGTATCCTCTTAGCAATGTCAGTAGTAAAAAACAAATTTTTCTAGGGTTGCATTTGCACGATAATATTGAGATAGGCCCTACCTAGTATTATTTTTTTTATACAGCTTAAACGTCAATTTAGTCAGTACTAGACTAGTATAGTGATACTGTGTATGGTGTCGTAAAAATATTACGGTAACAGATCCAACAAGCTTCTGAATGTAAGATCACTCATTGCTGGCTATGCACTTGGCCTACCCGCACAATCAAAATGACTGACGACGGAAGCCATAGCCTACTTAAAATACATTGCTGTCACAACTTGCAGCATGCTACAGTGTCTGTGAGTGGCTGGCTGTGAGTTAACAGTCTACAAGTAATGCTGAATTCCCAACATGGACGTCGGAGTTCAGACAGACTATCGTACAGCACGGAGACGAAGAAATGCACTTTTCTGCGCTCCAATGTCCTTTTATTATTTATTATTTAGTCTCTATTTGCAACGGATAATGTAATCCACTAGTGCAAATTTAATATAGAAGGGAGGAGGGGAAGCTCGGTACCGGCACACAGGGTGCGAATTGACGGGGGGGATGGGGGGATTTCCCCCCTCTGGTAATTTCATCCCTGGCTCTGTTTTACTGAAAGGTATCCCTGCCGGGGATGGCTAAATCCCCACCTCTGGATTCCCATCTCATCTCATAACATATCAAGTGACTTTATCTCGTAATGTTAATAAATAATGCGTCAATTTACACATATTCCTTTCAAAATAATACCTCAGATCGCTTCTAATACCATCTTGAGGGCAATAATGACCCAAAAATTTTCATCAGATCGCTTCTAAGGCCATCTCAAGGGCAATAATTCCCCAAAAAAAATTCCTCCAGCGACTGGGGCTTCGCCCCAGACCCCGGTTTGCCAACGAAAATACTATTCTAAGCCATCCCCCCCTATGCAAAGTCGTTAATTCGCACCCTGCCGGCACATAGTCTACTCCTTTCGAAAAGTACGAAGGGGACCAACGGCTTTACGTCCCATCCGAAAGGACGGTGTAACCTTGACAGTCGTATAGGTCGCACTCTGACGTCCATGTCGAGAATTCAGCATTAGTCTACAGACCTGGACATTATTGGATGAAAACTACTAAGTATTTGTTGTTTTGTTTAGTAGGTAGTAGGCCTAGGTACACAAAAAATATGATTTAAACAATAATAATTATTTGTTATTGAATATAAAGTTGTTTTCTATTTCTGTAGAGAAACTGTATTGTACAGTCGGCTGCCACCCAACTCGCTGCGGGGAAATAGAAGGATCTGGAGATTCAGATGCTTATCTTGCTGCTATGGTGTCACTTGCTCAAGAGGGTGAGGGAAAAGTGGTGGCTATTGGGGAGTGTGGCCTTGACTATGATCGTCTGGAATTTTGCTCAAAAGAAATACAAAAAAGGTTGGTAGGCCTACACCGAAAGGTGGAAGTTATGACTACAACATTAACTTCTTTTGATGTTTAACCTTGGTTTTATAGGCCTAGTAGGCGACTATGACGTTGATATGTTAGTACTTTAGACAGAAATTAAAAAGTGACTACACCGGGGATTAGACAGAATTAAATTGGTGGCTGCATAGCTCAGTTGGTAAGAGCATGGCTCGGAAAGCCAAGGTCCCGGGTTCGATCCCCGGTGTAGTCACTTTTTTTAATTTCTGTCTTAAGTACTAACATTAACTTCTTTTGTTGCAAATTTTTACCTTTTAACTTTATTACCAGTGTAGGCCTTCTCTTCATTCCAATCTTATCTAACCAACACCCTGGGTCCCGGACTATCATCAACTTGCAAAGAAGCCGATGGTATCGTGTCGTGTCCTCTCGTCTTCTCGAAACTTGTACACGCCAATCATATTTTCTAATGATTCTTTTCATTGGCATGTCCTGGGGAGTGCAGGGGTGCCATTGTTGTCGACCTCCACTTGAATTACATTACAAAACTGAAGAAATGAAAAGACAAGTGACGATTTGGTTTGCACTATGGAGGCAAATGGAAAACGCCATAAATCTTGGACGCCTTAGTAAATTGATTGGACACAGTATCAAGAAAGAGCTGCTTCTCTTACACAGGCGTGACACCAGATTACCCTGCTTGCATTAGCCTACTATTGCCTTGAATGTCCATGTACTTTGAAACTTCATTACCTGTGAGTGTAGTTGACAGTTTGCCTCATGGGAATGATAAACATTTATTTTGTCCGCAATACCATCCACCGGCTTCTTTTCAGTTTCATAAGTGACAGGTTGTTGGGTGGGTTGGAATAAAGGGCAGTAGGTACATTTAAACTTATTTTTAGGTATATTTACTGTAAAGTAAAGTATGTAGATTATGTATAGGTTGAACCAGATAAACTGGCGGGCGTCAAGGTCAAGCGAGAGCACGGACGCCAACGTTGACAATTTACACACAACTGGCATTAGGTAGGGCCTACCGTATTTGGTCATGTTATTGTGATATGTTATCACATAAATCAACAATTTATAAGCTGTGAATAAAGTAGTTCGTCCCACAGAGTCAGTATTTTAGCGAAATAATGATTTTAAGTAATCACGATTACGAAAGTGTTTTTTTGCCTTGTTGGTCATGGTGTGTCCAAAGTTCCAGCTGTTTATAATGCCAACCTCGCCAGATGTGATGTCAATGTTTAGGAGCATCAAAATGTCTTGATTTTATTCGTACACTTCATAAATACTTTATTTTTAGGATAATATTGGGCAAGGCTTGGCTTTAAAACAGTCGTGTTTTTCTCCGAAAGCAGTTTTAGAGACCGTTATTTTATCTACTTTTTGCCGATCCTGTGGCCATAGTGCGTGGTCGACAGTGCTGCGATCCCTCGGCGACCGCCACCTTATCTGGTCCACACTATAGGCCTCCACCTACCTATATGTAGTATATGTGTATTTGGTTCGGTTCGACCTCTCTAAAAATAACGGTTCGTTTCAAACCGGTTTAAGCCAGTTTGGTACCGTCTATATAAACATTTCATAAGACAGAAAATATAAATACAACCAACAAATTTGTTGATATTTAGAAAACGTTTATAAGACTTATAGGTAATAGTATTAACCGATGCATGTGAACAGCTATCTATTCCAAACAAAGCTTATCTGACTCAACTGTCCACAATGTTTCTCAGTCCCCTAGGAACTACACAATTACTTAAAAGTGGAAACTTTCAAGTTGCAATGAAGTTGGCACCTACTCGCTGAGCCTGGCAATCTCCGCAAAAAATAGTTTCGTGCCCTAGATATCAGTGTGAAGAACACCACTCCACCTGACGTTGTTGCAAATGAGTTTTGATGATTATTATTGATTTTTTGAATGTCAGGCGGTGACCAAGGTGTATCGAATCTTGCACGCTCAAGGTTACCCAAAATTCCGCTCGGAGAAACCTTGCAGTCTTTACTTGTATTTTGTATTAACTAGGAAACGCTCTGTTGGACGCGTTGATAAGCGAGCACGTGCTATAGCTAGACCCACATTGCAATTTATTAAAATTGTAAAGTTTGCGACGTTCGCTGTCCACGGGGCCATAACTTACAACACTGTATCCTTTTAATTAATATCTGTAATATCTGAATGTATTTTCAATTTAGGGAAAAAGAGATGTAATGTCTATTTCCAATTAGACTTTGCTATTTGAATTATACCGCCTTTAGATTTAGTTATTTTAGTATGAAAGAGTTGGTACTACTGGGACAGCTTTCCTGATATGTAAAGAATGAAGATGTGAGTAATAAAGTACACATCAATACATCTGTTGTTAATTACCTTATTTACAATGAAACAATACACTACCTAAGGCTGGACTCAGCATGGGTTTTTCCACCCCAGCCTATCATAGGCTACAGTGGTGCATTTTTACCTTACAGTTGAAGCGCCCTTACAGGCCTACCAACTAAACTCAAAACTATCATTTAAATTTTAAACCTCATATATCAATCAACTTAAATGCAAATGTTCCCAGGTACTCAACACATGACTCACTCACTCGTCTAACAACGACTTAGGCATTTTCCTAGTCTATAATTGGCTAAGGCGCTTTGTACCTGGAATGTGGGAGACCCAGTTTCAATACTACGGTTGGGATAGTTTTTTTAATTTCTGGATTATTTTATTATTTCTGGAAAATAAAAGAACGTTTTTGGAATTGCATATACAGTAGTACTGCTATGGAAAACATAGTTAAGTGAGCGAAGCGAGCGTTTCCATTTGACTCTGCCGGAAAAAATAGTCACTGGTTTTGTTTTTTTTTTTTTTTTGTATGTCTCGCCATAACGTTCGAACGGAGGCTCGGATCGAGTTGAAATTTTGACCATCCGCAAGCTTTGTTCCCGATTGAATGCAATTAGTTTTGTGGCAAAATCGTTCAAAAAGTTAAAAAGTTACATTAAAGTTAATTGAAAGTTTTTTTTTTCAAACTAAACGGCGACAAAATCTGAGGTGGCCAAATCATTTAGAATGTCCGTCCAGTCACGAATATGTTAATTTTATTTTGATCCGATAAGTAGTGTAGATGGAAATTACATTATAACAAAAGTAACGTTACCATGGCAACGAAAACTCGCACGAGGTTCGCACTATGCACTGCCACCTAGAAGTAATCAAAATACTATCAAGGAAGCAGTGTATTATTTGTTACGTTTTCCCAAAGAAATGATGTCAAGGTCCTCTAGATGGCGGTGGATTTTATCCACAAATTATAGGCCTACCTTGGCAATAATAAATAATATTGGAAACATCTGCTCAATGGGAGTAATCTTCCAGCCAGGGAGGAGGTCGTTTTAGTCTTTCTGGTCTTTTCTCTGGGTCGGTGGTCTCTTCAGGACGATCAGCTTCACCACGCTCAGCGGCTTCCCCGACCGGGGTTTCCCCGACTGGTGGTTCCATAGGACGAACGTATGGCTTGATGTGTGAAGTGTTTCTTCGGTAGGTACTCGACACCAGATGGAGACTGCACACGGACTGTTGACCCGTTCCTCTTGACAACATGGAAAGGCACGGCACAGAAAAGTGTAGATAGCTTGTCTTTCTTCTCTTGCCTGATTAGAACCTGGTCACCCGTGGAAACTTCGGATTCTTTGGCTCTTCTGGTGTTGTCGCACAGTAGTTTTCCCTTCATCTTCTGCTCTTCATCACGATCCCTGGTTTGGAAATCCTCCAGCCGATCCAGATGAGGTAAGATAGAGAGCTTGTCGCGGATCTCTCGACCGAACATAAGGTAAGCAGGCGTCTTGCCGGTTGTTGTATGGGGTGTAGTATGGTACGCCAGCAGATAGGTACGCAGAGCTTGCTGCAAATCATCTCCAGCACTGTGAGCGATTCTCAGACGCTTCAGGAACGACCTGTTTTGACGCTCCACCTCGCCGTTGGCTTGTGGCCAGTAAAGAGTCACATGCCGTAGCTGTATACCGTTAGCAGTGCAGAATTCGTGAAAGTCTTCGCTACTGAACTGGGGACCATTGTCTGCCACAATCGTTTCAGGTAGACCAAACCGGGCAAAAATGCAATTAAGGACATTAATCGTGTTCTTGGACGTAATCTTTTTCATAAACTGAATCTCGCAGAATCGACTATAGAAGTCAACCACTACGAAGATGAATTCTCCAGTAGGCAATGGACCTAGGTAATCTATTGCCAGGTCTTGCCAAGGACCTGTAGGAAGTGTAGTCCTGACCACTGGTTCAGGGTGAGATGGAGGTCCTACAATCTGGCAACCGTGGCATGATTTACAGCATCGTTCGCAGTCCGAATCGATTCCTGGCCACCAAACTTTACTTCGTAGGCGAGCTTTCATCTTCACGATGCCTGGGTGGCCTTCGTGAGCCAGTTGAAGAATTCTTTTACGAAGGCATTTTGGAACGACTACCCGGGTTCCCCTTAGGATAATGTCTTCCAGCACGCAGAGCTCTGGCTTAATTAGTTGGAACCGTTTCATGTCCGCAGGCCAATTGTCTGTAAGGATGCTCTTTTTAAGCTGTAATAATTCACCATCCTTGCTGGATGCAGAGTTCATTTCACCCAAAGTAATTGATTTGGGCATTGCCTCCTCTGCCACCCAATTGACGTAAAAATCGCCGCCGGGATTATGAGAAGCTTTAGGACGCGGACGGGAGGATGGATCTGCAGTATTCGTGGCAGGTTTGGGAAGCAAACGGGACAAAGGATCTGCGATGTTAGTGGAGCCTGGTCGGTACTCGACTCGGTAACGGTAACCTTGAAGTTTCATTACCCAACGTTCCACCCGGGCATTAGGCTTTGACTTAGGAGAGAACAAGAATTCCAATGGTCTGTGGTCAGTGTTGGGGAAGGAACTTTTAAAAAGAACGCGTTCTCGCGAACGCGTTCTTTTTTTGTGAACTTTTCAGTGAACTTACTCTTTTTTTAAATGAATGAACTTGAACTTTTAAAAGTTCTTTCCGAGAACGAACTTTTCAGTTTTAGAAAGTTCATTTGAAAGTTCTTTCGATGCGTCGAGCAGCCGTCGACTCGCCGCTGTCGCCGCTAAAAACAATAACAAATCGTTGTTCCATCGTAGGCCTACGTTGACGTACGTTCAGCTGATTTTGACAAGGTCACGCACGATTCACGAAGTCTAACTTAGTTAAAAAGATGCACGCCAACTAATTCGGAAACAAATAAATTTTAGAAGCCTAAAATGCTAAGTATCTGCTGTAATTTTACAAGCTGGTCGACGAGAATGAAAAGAATATCATCAACACGATCAAAGACAGCTCAACTATATCGTCCGACCACCGTCAGCCGTGGGAAGATCGCGATCTATGACCCCCCCCCCCCCCCCCGTCAAACCCTGCTACAAGACCACCAGCAGAGCTCGAATTTCATAACTAATGCAACTTCTTTGACAAATATGAAGCCCATCTCCTTGCTTCGTGTGCGTATATACAAGTTGTGTCTTCAAGTATCTACCTATATTTAAATGATTTAATATTGCACTTGTGTAGGTGTAGACAGATTGGAATTTAACTAGCTTGTACCTATAGTAAAATGGGTAGTAATGGTGAATTATTTTGGCCACTTGCAAAGGCTATGCTAATGCATTGAAGCAAAAAATTAATTTGGTAATTAGATTGCCTTTATGAGGCCTACATAAATACAAAAACAACTTATAGATTTGAAGATTTTTGTTAACTACTCGAACTCGACTTGAAAAAGTGATACTCGCACGACCTTAATGTTTTTCTTCATTTCTCGCCAACCTTTAATAAAATAGTGATTTTTTTTTACAAAAGAACTTTTAAAAGAACTTAGTTCATATTTTAGACGAACTTGAACTTTTCAAAATTTCAGGTTTTAAAAGAACTTGAACTTTTTAAAAGTTCATTATTTGAGCAGTGAACTGAACTTTTAGAAAGTTCATTTTAAAAAAGAACTGGTGGTCAGTAATTAGAATGAACTCCTGTCCACCATACACATAGTTATGGAAACGTTCGCAAGACCACACGATGGCAAGTGCTTCCCTCTCAAACTGGCTGAATTTTTTCTCGACTTCCGATAAGGAGCGGCTGGCATACTTGATAACTTCCTTCCCCATCCTGTCGGCTTGTGTCAGGACACAACCTAAACCCACCGGACTAACATCCACGATGATCCTTGTCTCACGGCTTGGGTCGAAGAACCCAAGTGCATTGGCATTAGTCAGTGAAGCCTTCAGGGTGGTGAACGCTTTTTCTTGTTCCGAGCCCCACTTGAATGGATTTTGCTGTCGCAATAATTGTCGTAACGGGTATGTAATGGTCGAATAGTTTGGGATAAACCTTGAGTTGTAACCAACTAACCCGAGAAAGCTCTTGGCTTCTTCTTTCGTTCTGGGTGCTCGAAAGTTATTTACTGCTTCGACCTTGTCGTAGCCTGGCCGTACACCATCCGCAGTAAGAGTGTGTCCCATGAACTCCACAGTAGGTTGGCCAATTTCACACTTTGCCTTATTTAGTGTGAGTCCATGGTCCATCAGGACCTGTAGTAGTGCATTTAACCTTTTATTATGTTCCTCCTCTGTAGCTCCATACACCAGGATGTCGTCAATGAATACTACAATCCCCTCAAGGTGTGAAGTAATGCTTTCGATTACTTTTTGAAATAATTCAGGGGCACAGTTAATTCCAAAATATAATCGTTTGAAACAAAACAGGCCTAGATGCGTAGTGAACGTTGTAATGGGCCTAGAATCTTCTTCTAATTCCAACTGGTGGAATGCAGATGTAAGGTCTAACTTACTAAATACCTTGCTTCCTCCTAGGCAATGGATCATATCATGGAAGGTTGGAATAGGATGCCGTTGTCGTTTTATGGCAAGGTTAGCAATCTTTATATCAACGCAGAGACGTAGCTCCCCATTCTTTTTTGGAGTTAAGACAACGGGGGAAGCCCATGTAGTTGGTCCAGTTGCCGGTTCAATGATATCACTTTTAAGCAGCTCTTGTAGTTTCCCCTTAACCTTATCCTGCAATTGGTACGGAATTCTTCAGGTCTTCTGTACTACGGGCGTAATGGTAGGATCAATGGTAAGTTTGACTTGGAAATCGGTAAACTTCCCTATTCCTTTGAATATTGGAACAAATTTACCATCTACAACAGAGTTAACAGGAATTTTTACCTGTAGAACTCCGAGCTCCATTGCTGTTTCCCGGCCGAGAAGAGGTTGTCCACCTTCTTTCACTATCACAAACCGAGACTTGAATTTTTTATTCTTAAGAGTAATGTATGTTTCAAACTCACCCAACACTGACAAAGGTTTGGTTGATCCGTATGCATAGAGTGACCTGGAACTCTTCACGCAAGTGCCCTTGATTCCTCTCCGCTTGCATACCGTCCATGTTGCTGCATCTAGAATGTTGCAAGATGCACCGGAATCGACTAAAAGGTTAACCTCAATCCCACCCACATTGATAGGTAGCATTGCAAGGTGAGATGCATTTAGGCCTACACCCCAAACCTGGTCCTGAACGCCAAATGTAAAATCATTTTCATCGTCAGTGGTGTCAGTAGCCTAATCTCTTCCACCTGGCGAAGTAAGGTGGGGTTCTTACTAGACATACACACGGAAGCCAGATGCTCTACCTTTTTGCAATTCCTGCACTTTTTATCTAGTGCTGGGCATTGGTCAGATGAAGCCAAGTGTTCCTCCGACCCACACCTGAAGCATTTGAGGTTAGGTTTGGGCGCAGATCTAGGCCTAGGCTTAGCCTTTGAGGGCCTAGACTGGACTGCAGCCACAGTTGTAGGTTGAACACCAGCCTCAATAGAACCAGCCTGACGCTCTGTGGCTTCAAGAAGGGTTGTGATTTCCTTTGCTTCTGTAAGGGTTAGGGTATCCCCCTTTTTTAGAAGGGACCTACGTAATTCAGTAGACATGCATTTTTCAATAACCTGATCGAGGAGCATACTGTCCTCCTCTGCGAAATTGCAATTTCTGCTTTGGCCTTTTAACCGTGACATGAACTCGGAAATATTTTCATTGGGACCCTGTCCCATACAGCGAAAAACGTACCTTTCGTGGCGATAGTTCTTTAGTGGTTCGAAGTATGTAGTTAGAGCATGCTTGCAAGTTGATTAATGTGTAGCCCCATCCAGGAGTGGATAGGCAGCATCCAATTCAGGAAGAGTGAACCATATTTCCTGGAGGTTGTCACCCCCAAGGTGTAGTAATGTAGCTTTTTGGCGCTTGTCATTGGTAAGACCAGACGCCTCAAAAAACAGCTCCAGAGAGCGCAGCCACTTATGCCACTGGAGAGCGATATTTGATGCATCTGCACGCGTATCAAATGCCTTAATATTAGCCTTCTCCATTTCTATTTACCTTCGTCGCCAATTATGTAATGTTTCATTGTAAATAAGGTAATTAACAACAGATGTATTGATGTGTACCTTATTAGTTCATAGTTCATAGTTCAGTTCTTTATTGTACATAGGTATTATGTGTGATAACACTTATACATGGTACATGGTCAGCAAATTATTGGCTACAGTAAACATTTACAGCAAGCACTAGCTTACACGGCAATACAATTAAAATTACATTCGAATTCGCTTTTGAGCTAACACAGATGGCTATCACAGATACAGATGAACATGCTTAAAATAAAATAAAATGGTGATAAGAGAAGAACTGACTGGCACAAGGTTAGTGTTCAAATAAGTCATTAATGCTGTAAAAAGCCCTTGTGGTTAAAAAGTTTTTTAAAGTATTCCTAAAATCGCGTGAGTTTTCAATTTCGGTAATATGTTTAGGAAGAATATTAAAAATCTTTGCGCCGAGGAAGTCTGGACTCTAATGAGTTAACTCTAATCTGCGAGGCAGGACTTGTACATTCTCACGATTTCTGGTGTGATGGCTGTGGATGTTGCTGTTAATTTTGAGTCTCCCCAGGTTAGACTTGATGTGGCAGGCGACTTCCAGGATGTAAAGGCTGGCAACTGTGTAGATATTTAGTTGATACAAAGACTGCCGACATGATTGCCTATTGCTAACTTGAAGTAAAATTCTGATTGCTTTTTTTTGAAGGATAAAAATCTTATTAAAATTGCAAATAGAGGAAGAGCCCCATAGTAATATGCCGTATCTTATAAGCGATTCAAAGTAGGCATGGTAAACACAAAGTGCTGCTTCAAGTGAGATACATTGTCTAATGACCCTAATTGCATAGCAAGCTCTGCTCAGTCTACTAGCTAATTTGTCTGTATGAGATTGCCAGTCCAAGCTGTTGTCAATACAGAGACCAAGAAAGTCGAGCTCGTCACACTGCGACAATAGAATGCCATTTAGCCAAACTGGAAATACAGTTGGTGTCCTGGTAGCTTGACGTGGATGAATAGACATAAGGTGAGTTTTCTCTGCATTCATAACAAGGCTCTTCCTGCTTATCTAATTGGAAATGCGGCAAGTGGCTTGATTGGCCATTTCGGTCAAAGCATCGCTTTTCGGCTTCCTTAGCGAGATGGTGAAATCGTCCGCAAACATAATCACAATAGCTTCAGGGACTGCACCAGGAAGATCATTAATATAAACACTCACTCACATCTTCATTCTTTACATATCAGGAAAGCTGTCCCAGTAGTACCAACTCCAGTACCAACTCTTTCATACTAAAATAACTAAATCTAAAGGCGGTATAATTATAATAGCAAATTCTAATTGGAAATAGACATTACAGGTAGGGGTAGGAAATAAAATGTTGTCTGGTACTCAACACATGATTCACTCACTTGTCACTCAACGACTTTGGTGTTTTCCTAGTAACTATTTTTGGTTTGGTTCAGGATTTTTTTTCCTGTTTTTGGTTTGAACTGCTGTTGTGCTGTTGTGTTCGGTGTTGTTGTTGTATAATGTTTTGTGTTGCTTAGTGTACGTTTCAATTCATGCGTCCTCAACTCGTTACAAATTGTCCAATATCCAATTCTTCCACTAGACCCTACATCGAGCCAATTAGAACAGTGAGCTGTGTGTGAGAGAGTGATCAAATAGAGGGTCTAATAATTATGTATACTGTTTAAAACAACAACCATTTCTTACGACTTATTAGTTATGCCCTAAAACGTGCACCTTACGTCTAATGCCTGCTTTACAGTATATACAATTTAGTTTTTCCATCCATGTATTAAATTCAAGTACAAAATAGAATCTGTAAAAGGGAGACGTTGTTGTGTTTATATCATGCAGGACTTGATTCTCTTCTGTCCTTGAATTCAATAAGTTGGAATGAAAAATTGAAAAGTAAAAATCAGTTTTTTAACTATTTCTCAATTGCATTAATCTGAAAACACTCACATAGGTGTAATTGATTATGATTATAGGCAGTGGCCAGTGACGTGACTAAAAATGACGGGGCGCTGGACTTTTGGGCCCTCACTTTTTAAGTGTTCAAATCTAGTAGTTCAAATCTTTAGGCTATTCCACTGCATTTTTCTATTTTCCCAAATATGCCACCAAGTCAATTTATAGTGAATGGCTTTGAAACCTGGCTCTTTCAGAAGATCAAAACTATTTTTTCAAATTTTTCTGATTATGCACTTGGCAAATATTGAGTTTTGTTTTTGTGACATTAATTTTCAACTGGTTTTCTAGAGGCTGACTGAGAGAATAAAGATTTGTGTAACAATTGTTTTTCCTGCAATTTTTTTAGTTTGGCTGTACAAAACAATACAAAATACCTCCAAACTAAAAAATTTGCAGGAAAGACAATTGCAAAAAAATCTTTTTTCTCTCAGGCAGCCTCTAGAAAACCATTTGAAATCAATGTCATAAAAACAAAACTACCTACATTGAATGGTGTGCTTGGGCAAATTGAAGTTCAAAATTATTTTGAAGAGGCGATTTTTGCCGTGTGCCCGGTCAGAAAAATTTGAAAAAAATAGTTTTGATTTTCTAATAGAGCCAGGTTTCAAAGCCATTCACTATATTTCGACATGGTAGCATATTTGGGAAAATAGAAAAACGCTGTTGAATAGCCTTAAGTACCTACCGTATATATAAGAGATAACTTATAGTAAGATAGTCAAATTTTCAGGCACTACATAACTTAAGTTTGCCACTTTGTATTTTGAATTTTGCTAGTTTAAATTATATGTTTTGCTTTTCCTAAACCTATTTTGTATAAAATATGTGTTTCAAAGGACATTTGTACCAAATGCCTATACCAAATTCGGTATTGCTGACCAACGTCTTTCTCGTTGAACTTTGGCTGCAGCATAACCTTCAATTGTTATTAAATAAATGTTTGTGTTCCTTGATTTCTTAGCTTATAGCTTATACTGCAAGCCCCTTTAATCTTTATTGACCCATACTTTGTTCATGGTATTTATAGGTTTTAATTTAGAAAAAAAATATCTTTCTGTTGAGAGCCAAACAGGACCAATCATTACAGTTCAGTGCTTAATTTACAACAGTAAATGAAAAAATTACATCTGAGAAATCTATGAATACTTTCTTATAATAATAATAAATGGTTTATTGTCATAGTGTCTACATTTTGCAAGAGAGTACAGACAATGATCATGAAACACAGTGACATTAATATTTACAATTGGTGGTTTCATGTTGAGAGGACCCCTGGGTCGCGGGGCCCGTAGGCATTGCACACCTTGCGCCATAGGGCCACTGATTATAGACCTACTACGGAAATCAATCCAGAGATTAAAAAATCATCTCTGGATTGATTTTCATATAGGATTAGCTAGTTGTGAATGGTGCCTTATCAAACAATTACTTAATTATACAAAAATGTATGTAGGTATGCACTTACTCGGTGGTTCTCAAAGTTTTGGCAGGTGGGGCTCCGAGATGGGTTATTATTAGTAACCAGTCTTGGGGAGGAACGCGTTCCTTTTTCAGGAACTTTTGTGGGAACGAGTTCCTTTTCTTTGATCAGGAACTTGTAACGTCAAAGTTACTATTTCGTGGGAACTTGGAACGAATTTAACGTTTTTTTATAAGTTCCTTTCGTCGTCGTAATCCCTTCGAATTCCAGTAGCTGATATCGTAAACTGCAGTATGAAAATATCAATGTGACATCTTGTTTTTTAAAAATGGCGCCACCCTCGACAGATAGCCTGGGACTCACTTTAATAAATAAGAGTAATGATAAATAAACTCATTTCACATTTATTATTGTTTAAATCAGTGATGGTATAAAAAAACGTGAAAAGAAACTAGTATAAGTTCCTTTTGAGGAACAAGGAACGTTTCAGTTCCTTTTTTATTGAAAAGGAACGAGAAACGTTTCAGTTCCTTTTTAGGCAGAAGTAACTTAACTTTTCAAAGTTCCTTTTTTGGGGGAACGTGCCCAAGACTGTTAGTAACGACATATTAAAACTCCCAATATTAATAATATTTTCAAAATATAATATAAAAAGTAAAAATAAAATAAAAATATCCTTTGCTTTAAAATTAGTTAACCACACATCAACCCAGATTTCCTGTTTCCATCATATTATTGCACAACAAAGAAAATTACACATGCCCTGCTGTAAAGGTATTACATATTATGAAGCATACAGCACTAATAATTTTCATAATTATAAAGTATTTGCATTATATTAAGCATAATTATGCATTTATGTATGGATATTTTTCTTCCCATGTGATGTAATTACACATTTTGTTTTTATGGTAAGGCATAGGCCTAAAAGTTTTTACAATAAAACACAGAAAAAAAACAAGACGTTTTGACACAAAGTCTTGATCAAGACTTCGTGTCAAAGCTTTTGTAAAAGTATGTACAAAACACAGAAAACAAGACGTTTTGACACAAAGTCTTGATCAAGACCTCGTGTCAAAGCGTTTGCAAAAGTATGTACAAAACACAGAAAAAAACAAGATGTTTTGACACAAAGTCTTGATCAAGACCTCGTGTCAAAGTGTTTGTAAAAGTATGTACAAAACACAGAAAAAAAACAAGACGTTTTGACACAAAGTCTTGATCAAGACCTCGTGTCAAAGCGTTTGTGAAAGTATGTACAAAACACAGAAAAAAACAAGACGTTTTGACACAAAGTCTTGATCAAGACGTTGTCTCGTGTTTTTCTGTATTTGGTACATACTTTAATGCAGGGGATTGAACCGAAATAATTTTTATTTCGGTTCGGTTTTCGGTACGTTATTTTTTCGGTTCGGTTTTCGGTTCGACCTTTCTAAAAATAACGGTCCGGTTCGAACCGTTTTATTTTATTTTACCTTTTTTAAGACAAAATATCAATAAAAGTATAATTTTTTTGAAAGTTGAAAACGTTTGTAGGGATATGTACCAACATTAATTTCCGATACATGCCCACCCCCACATCTATCAATTCCCAACCTATATATGCCCAAAGCCCAAAACCTGACTCAAAGTCCACATTCCACAATGTTCCTCAGTCCTCACTCCTCAGTCCAAATCAGGTCTGTGTCTGTAGAGGCCGATATGAGAGACTGGGATATGAACGTTACGGGACTAAGGCAATCAATGGGTGCGGTGACGGGGAGTGTCGTCTATTTACATTTAGCCTTACTACACTAAATTAAAGTGACCTTAATTTGATTTCCACGGTTAACAACAACATTCTGAAGTCGGCGTTTATGAAAGGTGTGGTAGGCAGGTGTCTTTGGACTTATGAAAAGAAGGTATGAGCCGGACTTGTGAAAGGGAAAATCGAACTTTTTTTTGCTTTTTCCCAATTTTCGCGATTTGGCATTTTTTAGACTTTGTGACCAAAACTGCCCCCTGAACCGAAATTAACCGAAAAAAACGAAATAAAAAATTCGGTTACGGTTCGGTTTTTGGTTCAGGCACTTTCTTATAACAGTTTTCGGTTTGGTTTTCGGTTCAGGATTTTTTTTTTTTTTTTTTCGGTTTTTGGTTCTTACCGGTTTGATGTTCTGCTTAAATGTCTCTATTTATCAACAAATTCGGCAGCCACCATCACTTCTCGATGGTAAGCTGTTGGATCCTATCTCACTCCTAATATTATAGGGCCTACTCTAGCCAATTGGCATTCTATCAACATAACATTAACCTTAATTTTTTATGGGATCCAAATCCAAAAGGAGGGTCAGTAATAAAATAACAAAAGAACATTCAAATTTAAGGCAACATCAAACGTACTGACATGGAGCTAATACAAATGGGGGTGCAAACAAGAAAGATTGAGAACCACTGCTCTAACCTATATTAATATTGTGAAGGTAGTAGGCCTAGAGACGTTTCAAAAACAAATTTTGTTATTTTATATAATTTTTCTTCATTAGGTATCTAAAACCAAGTTTCCTTTACAATATGTTTTGTTATTATTTGTGTTTTGCAGATATTTTGAGGCACAACTAAATGCCTTCAAATCACTAGAGCTGCCATTATTCTTACACTGCCGTAATGCAGCTGGCGACCTTGTGGAAATCTTGGACAGATATCGAGATAAGCTGTTTTCTGGCGGAGTTGTTCACTCATTTGATGGTACCAAAGAAGATGCAACTGCCCTTCTGAACTTGGGCTATCACATTGGTATTAATGGATGGTAAGTAGTCTACCGGTAGTTCAACCATGGACAAAAATAATTAATCCAATCTAGTATCTCTAAATTGCTACATTGGAAATAAAAACAAGTCCTAGTCCTGTCCCCAACAACCATACCATAATAATATAACATACATTGCACATCGTATATTCACAACCGAACAGTAGGGTCTGCTGCACAGTCAAATTACAGCTCCTGCTCCTCATCTCTGCAACACTACTAGTCAAGTCAGTACTTCCAGGTCATCCATTTATTGTATCACTCACGACGGACAAACAAATAGGCCCTTTCAGTTAAGGGATTAAGTTTCCAATAGCCTAAAAACACATAAATAGCAATAGCAAAATTTGCAGAAAAAAAAATTATTAATTAACTCTTAGGTAGTACCTATAATTTGTAGTTTGCACTTAAACTTAATTTGAATGAGTGGAATTGACTGATTTCTAATAGTAAAATCTCACAAGTCTTAACCTCAAAGTGCAAATCAATAGCATCAATAGTACTATATTGAATTTTCTCATTCCATAGTAATTTGAGGAATGAGAAAATGGAACATAAAATTATGACTCAAATGTGATTTAAATTTAAATAAGTAAAACAATGTATGCTACTTGAGGGCTAGGACGGGGGATTACCAAATTTGCAAGTTTTCAAAACTAAATTGCAGCAAAAAGGGGGTTCAATATCTCATAAGTGTTAATTAAATACTAGGCCTATGTATGTTCAAATCGGATTTAAAATGTTTTTTTTAGTTCTCTGAAAACTGAGTCGAACTTGAGTGTGGTGTCGTTTGTCCCTGCCGACCGGCTACTGCTCGAGACCGACAGTCCGTGGTGTGATGTCAGACCGACCCACGCTGGCTTCAAGTTTGTAACCTCCACCTTCAACGCCGTGAAGAAGGAAAAGTGGCTACCAAGCTGTGGTGTAAAGGGAAGAAATGAACCAATGAATATAACGTAAGTTATACAAACACGTGTGGTCTCTTTTTTTTTATCTGCAGCAGTTAAAGTTATGTTCTTAAAATGTTTTTTGGTTCAGGATTTTTTTTCTTTTAGTTTTTCTTTTTGGTTTGACCAATTTATTTATTTTTATATTATTTATTTAGCGTCTATCCTATTCAGTTATAAAAACTGATTTACAACGGAGAACAACTAAATACATCCTCCTCTGTAAATCAGTTTTTTAACTTAATAGGATTAATAGATGTTAATTTTTATTTAAATAAATAAATACGTAATTCCTAATTACATTTAATGCAGACATGATATTGAACTGAAGTTAAGTGAAGTTTGAAATAGTAATATTACAACAAATGCCCTGGTATGTGGATACTCAATTTACCAGGTTTTTTAAGCTTCTATTAAGTTTGACATCAATTCGAGAGGATTTTGGCTCAATTTAGTCCGATTCAATCGTTTCCTATCATAAAAACTCAGCAGCACATTGTTATGTTTCACCTTGCTCATTTTCATTTAAAATCTCACATTGAACTTCTTGTCAACAAAGGGTATCTTGCGGAAGTATGGTGGAAGAATGCAACAAGCAGCAATGGACAATAGGGAAGTCTCCTTCGTCTGGAATCGCAAAATAAATAGTGCCATTAAACGTAGATTTTGCTCTGCATTCTGAATATATCCACTTTTCCGCTGGGAAAAATTTATTTCATGATGTACATCACTTTAAAATATCGCAAAATTCAAAATATTTCTCGTGCGCTGGGAACGCCACCTGATTGGTCGGCCGTGATTCTACGTCACGATCCGGTAATGCCGGCTGAGGCTCGCCGCGTAGAGGGCGCAGAAGTGTTTTGGATGTATTATTTATATCGTTTGAGACAATTATTAAATGTAAAACTTGCTCTACTTGAAGCTCCTGCATGTTCTACATATTTTGTACTTGTTTGACATTCATAACAATGCAGTTATACTAGTTCATAACGTGATCAAAGTGAATTTTGTGAAACATTTAACAAAACAAATCGTCTAGTGAAGGCTTATTGAGGCACTTGATCATAAGTTAAAAATTGTTTGTTTAGACTTTACTGTAGGCCTTCTTATTTTTCTCAGTTGTGTAATTTATTTACTCAACAGCTACAAATATAAAATAAATACCGGGTTTAACTATTAATATGCACGCATACGGCCTACACAAAGTGGCTATAATTATTATTTCTTATTACTAGGTACCGTATCTAGCAAGGTGACATTTTTTACTATTTTAATACAGAGCATAATATAAGAGTTTTGCAAATATTCCAATGTTGTGGCAGTTGCTTTGAAGTTTTGCAGAGTTTTGTTTTGTGGATAAATTAAGACTCATTAAAATGTACGGGACATGTTTGATTGCATTTTTCTTTTAGACAGAAGCGATTTTATAAAATGCAAGCCAAACGAAAAACATCACAAGGCCCTAATAATTATTCATGTATAATTATGATGACTTCAGACCTAAACATAATTTAAACAATATTATAAGCAAAATTTGGCATGAATTAAGTCATTTTACGTGGTTGCGCGAAAACAATTGAGTTATGAATGAGTCAAATTCGTTGTAAAAATGCTCCATAAAGTAGTGTCAATACCCTGTGTTGTATAAACATACAAAAATTATAATTACCCTTTTAAAATGCTTCGACTGCCTTTAAGATGTATAAACACGTTAAATCACAGTGGTAACTTAATTACTAATTAGTGGTAACCTAAACCAGCTGTGTATAACCAACCAGGCCAAAATTATATAGGCTAATGTTGAAAGGAATGTTGCTAATGGGGGTTTGGCTTGTGTCGCTGTAGCCTGTACACGTTCACAATAACGAAGGCCTAATGCCACTATTATTACACGCAAAATACCATTAGTTATAGTCTTATAGATATTATGCTAGTGCAGACGAACGAACGAACAGTCAACACTGTTGGTGATAAAAGCATTACCCTATACATTTGCTACGCTTTCCGTGATTGTTTAATTCGGTCGGTTAATTTTATATTGTCCGGATTATTTGTCCCATATTTTAATTTTCTCAATATCACATTTCTGGTGGATATACTGTGATGATTGAAGAATCGAAATAATTAATATGCGTCTGTAATATTATTTTATGTGCCATTGGTATGAATTGTCTTATTTTTTTGCAGATGGTTCACTAATTTATTTTATTGTATGTACACTTTGCAATGTAGGCCTACGTTAGAAACAAACAAATATCATCATAAACTATACTATACATAACACTAACAGTGTATGAGTGGGGCACGTAGAACAGAATCAAGCACCCTAGTAAATCATTAAAAAACGTGTTTGTTTATTTTAAATTTTTATAACATTAATTTTGCAGTAGGCCTACGGGTACTGCTGGTATGGATTAAGATTTTTAAATTGATTTAAATAGAATATTTGGTTTTATATATATAAATAAATATATATTTTAATACAGAGCTTTATGGTTATATTCAATTCCCCAGTAGTTCTATCAAGTCAACGGGAGTAGGCCTATAGCCATATGAGTACAGTTTCCACGATCCCACACTAACACTGTCAATATTTTTTAATAATCATAGGCCTACATAATAGAATAATACATAAAAACAGTCTGAATAAAATGTTAATTTCAAATACGCGAATCATGTGGGACAATCACTGGCGCCGTTTGACAAAACGATGATGTTTATATGGGCTGCCAGTAGACTGTTGTCCGCCCTCTCGGGCGATTACCGGATCGTGACGTACGCGGGCAGGCAGCCGGCAGCCAGGCGTTTTGGCGCGCATTCAAACGTGCAAAACTTTGACGGGTGAAAAAACCCTTAAAAAATAAGATAGAATTAGAAAAAAACATGTTAACGTTATTTTTAGACTATGAAGAATTAGAAAAAAAATTTAAAAAAGTTAAGGAGACTTCCCTATTGTGAGCTAATTGCCCGGAATGTCCCAAGGGTGAAGCGGGGTTATCAGAGGCTCATAATTCCATTTCATTGTGCAATACAGAAACAGACAATCCCTTGTAATTTTAAAGACCATTCCATTATAATCAAATCAATAATTTGTATTTTTATTCTAATATAATTAAAACCTCACTGCCTGATTTTTTAAAGAGTTTACGACCCTGAAATAGCATGCAAGATGCATATTAATTTCACTACGTACATCAGTATTGGTTAACCTGAGACCTACAAACTTCCTATGTGACAGATCACTAGAATCTAGACACTTGTCACTACGACGTAGAGCGAGCGAGGGAGAGCAGTAAATCTTGATTTATGGTGCTGGCCTACCTGGCACTAGTAGTGAAACTCTGAGACTGGGAACGTTTACAGCATCGTGGCATTTGTTGCAAGTTATTTTGTTCAGTGTAGACTTTTGAGTTTTCATGTGGTGCTGGAATTTAAAAAGAAACTTAACTTTAAAATATTACGCCACTTTTCTCGCTTACACCACAAAAATTGTAACATTCTATCGCTACATTATGTTGCTTGAATAAGTAGTGCGCTATTGGTTTCCCTACATATAGAAAGAAGTGCGCTTCTTCCCAAGTCTGTGTAGCCATTAACCAAAATTGTTCTTGTACAGTAAATTTAAGTTAGTGTTAATGATTACAACAAGACTAGTAATGTTTTTACTTTTTGAGTTTTTGGTTAAATTATGCACAGGGGCGGCTCGTGAGTTATTATTGTGGGGATGCACATAATTTTGAAGTCTAATTCTGCGGGAAACAAAGGGGTCTGGGGCGCAGCCCCAGCCGCCGGAGGCGAAATTTTGTTCAGATACTAATGGTCTGGAGTACCCAGAAAACGACTTTAGAGTATATTTTTCGAATTTATTGGTCGGGAAAAACTCCCCTATGTGCAATTGTTAATTATAGAAAACCATCCAAAAAATTAATTATTATTATATATGCTTGATTAAAATATTACATACCCGAATAATGTCCCTTCATCTCCACCGACACGCACCTCAAACATCACATAATATCTTTATTTTAAAAAATAAAGTAAACTGCTGTTAATCTCACTTCACCAACCCTGTCGCAAACAACTTCACTGGCTACTGGGGGTGAATGAATGCTGCGAGCAAAATACCAAGGTGTTTGAATGGAAGTAACGGGTTTTGACCCATTCGCACGTGCAATCTCCCGAGCTTTATCAGACATTGTAAATTAAAAAGATGACCTGCGAGCTCGTTCTGCCGGCCGACCGTAGAAAACGATGTAAAACTGTTCTCACATTCGGAGAGTGCGACCCCAGCGGCAGCACTTACTGCAGAATGACTCCTGCCGAATATGCCTTGCTCTGGGCCGGCCAAAATATCCATACAAACAATCCAACGATTTATTGGGAATATTACGAGATTGGCTTCGAACCTTAAATTTGGAATTTAGTTGCGTAGATATTTGGGGGTGCGCGTGCACCTGTGCACCTATACACGAGCTGCCCCTGATTATGCATCACTATTTGAGTTGACAATGTTTACTTATTTAAGTTATTTTACTTATTTCTAATGATTTTGAGTTTTGAATTATTTCCAGACAAATCTTGGAGATAGTTGCTGCCGTGAGGGGGGAGGATCCTGATAAGCTATGTCAAACCATTTACGAAAACACCAACAAACTCTTCTTTCCCAGTGACAAAAGCTGCTAAGTATTGTGAAGACAGTGAATGTTGAAACATACAGATTGTCATGACAATAAAGGTTGTTGTATTTTTTTCATATGCAGGAGATGACAAATGCCCAAAATACAATCTATGATGGAGGATCTTTCAAGTTGTCTAAGAACAGAAATAAAACTCAACTTAGCCTCGATCAATTTTGTATGTTATTTATTATGGTATGATTATTTGTAATTATAATGTTATTTATGGATTTTACGTATTGTACACCTTGAGCTAGTGCTAATAAAAACCAATAACCATTGTAATGTATGATTCTGTTGTAAACAGTTTGCAGTCCCCTCCCCCATCAAAAGTGAAAATACCGTACATGTGTACATTAATAAAAATAAATACATTTGCATTTAAAATTAAGTCTACCCACTCAGTCACAACTGATCTTCCGTGGGGGACCTTAATTAAAGCGGATCAAACCAATTCTGTTTGCCAGCATTGTCGATGTTGATCATTAAACAACTAGAGACCGAAATAGTGATGAAACGCCAATTAATCAAGCTGGAAACGATTCCACTTGCAAGCGATGTGTGCCTCGTTGCTAGGACGGCTTCAAAGTCACCATTTACACATTCCTAAGCCGAGAAGTGATGGATTGATATCCATATCAGAAGTTAAAAATCATCTGTCTGAAGCGGGTTTTGAACCCAGGACTTTCTGCATTGGAAACAGACAAACCACAAGACCAATGAACCACACAAAGCTCCGCCCAGTTACATTTTAATTACAATGCAACAAACCGGACTCCTTGTGATTATATCTGTCGGTTGTCTGTATGTGCTATGAAAAACGTCCGAACCACTTAACTGATTGCGCTGAAATTTTAAACAGACATCCGAGACCAGTTTACTGAGAACTGTTATTATGTTCAGGAAAATCTGTTACTATTCAAATGTACAAGAAATAATAAATTGATAATAGGTTGAAATGTGTAACATTTAATTTAATGCTATTGTATTGACCTCAAAAGAATATTTTAAACTCAAAGGAAGATGACTGCAATTTTAGAGAAATTAGTTGAGGGTCTTGAATATAACAGGAAAATATATTTCTTAATTTTTTGGGGTTGGGACGTAACGTCCCTGTCAGCCATTATATGCGAATTTTTGGACAAAAGTGTCAACACTGAGCTAGGTGCTGCACTTAATTTAGAGTGCCAATTTTTTAAATATTGTTTCTACACGTCATTGCCTTCCGCCTTCCACCTTCTTAAAGGAAAAAGATTTTTTGAAATATCGTTTGATGTACAGTTGTTTCGTCTGCAGGTACTAAACTCTTATTATTATTTATTATTTATACCGTCTGACAATCGAACGATGTGATATCTTTGTCAGGCAGTACAAATAAGAGTTTAGTACCTGCGGACAAAAAATCGTACATCGAACAATATTTCAGAAACAACAAGTGAATTTCTCAAAAAAAAGAATGAAATACGAAACTAAGGAAATTCATACGAAATGGGTTGATATTCAACGTAATGGGGCCTACAAGGTTGGCTTGGTCACTTTGATTTACCGCCCCCCACTGAAAATCAGTTATATAACTGGAGTGGGTAGTCTCTAAATACAATTTATTATTTATTTATTAAAGAATGCTCTTACCAAAACTGCTTATCAATCGACGCCGCAACTGTAAAGCAAATTGACCAAAAATTATAATTACAGTATTTGACTAAATAACGAGTGCAATTAATAAATGAGCTTGAGAAAACATAATGTGTTTGCATGTGCAAAGTGCAAACTACAGCCATGTCTGAAACATCAATTGCCAAATAATAGTAAATTGAAAGTCACAGGTCAACGTGTCACATTGGGATTTTATTTAATTGAATTGTTCTTCGTCTTATCTTTAGGTTGGTCACACGACTATATTGAACAATTTTGCTAAAATCTTCAAATACAGGTCATAAATAAAATTTAGGACTGAATAGGGAATAGGGAAGAATGCAATTTTGTTTTAAGTTTTTGGGAAGAAGTTAAATAAAAAAAATCGTAATTTAACCTAAGGAATAATAAAAAAAAAAATATGCATTTGGATGTGCTAAGTTCACACTACACAGTCATGTCTGGAACCCTTGCCAAGGTCAAATTAAATAACATGACGGTCACAAGGTCAACATGACATGATAAAACTTTATTTTATTTTATCTTATTGTAGGTTACTCCATGTCAGCTTTCAATCCAGTGGTCATAACCATACGGCTAGATTGAACAATGAAATTAATGAACTTACGATATTGGACATGACCAAAATAAGGGTTGCTGACCTACATTGGTACCCCAACCACAACTAAACCGTTGCGAATCTCGCTGGGCTCCGTGGCCACGATTTTTCATTCCATCGTTTTACGTGTGTGGTCAAAATTTCACGCTTCTATCACCATACCCCGACATTTTACTTAGGCCTCTTATCTACTTAACTAATAGGTGCATAATATGCACGTGTGCGTGGGAAAGGAGATAGTTATAGTTAAATGAAAGATAATATCTTTCATATTATTTTTATTCATAGTCATATTATGACGGTGGTCACGGTGGACATTGAGAGATGATTTTGTATTTTGAGTGATTATGGCTCAAAGGTCTATTTTAGTTTTATTTATTTTTGATTCGGAACTGTTCGATATAGTGAGAGTTGTAGAGGGAAAACACTCAAGAATATTACAAATCTGGTTACCAGCGCGAAATTTGGCATGGGGGTAGATAAAAATCTCAGAATTGAAAATCCGCCGGGAGGCAAGCGATACCTCACCCTAAATACCCCCTAAATCAACCCCTAAAATTAAAATTTTCATAGTTCGAACTTAAAATATTATTTTTATTCGATTAAGGAATTACTAGGAAGCTTCGCAAACGCTTTTTCAGGCGCGTTGTTGGATGAGCGTAATTGGTGCATTGATCTGCCATGTAATATGCAGATTTTCTGTTGTTCTGTGAAAAAATCATTACTTTGTCAAAGACATTTTTTAAAAACGAAAGAAATCGTAATAGTAAAAAATGAAAAAAAAAATCGCGAAATTGCGATTTTCATGAGAAATAATTTTTCGATTGCACTCAAATTTTACACCAATATATTAATTCATAAAATTAAGGTTCTGTGAAAAAATCAATACAATCGGATAAAGCATGTAGGTGCTAAGTCGACGAAATTGTTTAAAAATCGAAAAAAATCGTAAAATGGTTAGTTGTATGAGAAATTAATTAATTTATTTATTTATTTATTTATTTATTTATTTATTTATTTAACGTCTATCCTATTCAGTTATAAAAACTGATTTACAAAGGAGGACAACTAAATAAATCTAATTACATAGATGCAGACACAACAATGAACTACATTTAAGTAAATATTTGAAGTAGTAATATTACAACAATGCATTAAACATTCAACAAATTTGATAACAAATAAAAAGGATATTAAATGCAATTTATGAATGAATCGAATATATAAAAAAGGGGGTGGGGAATGAAAAGAAAAGAAAAAGAAAAGAAAGGAAAAAGAAAAGAAATATTTCGATTGCGCTCAAATTCGACACGAATATATAATTCATAAAATTAAGGTTCTGTGAAAAAATCATTACAATCGGATGAAGCATGTAGGTGTTATAAGTCGAAGAAATGTTTAAAAATCGAAAAAATTGTATAAAATTGCGATTTTCACGAGAAATAATATTTTGATTGCACTAAAAAACGTGGCAGTTCTAAGTTCAAAGATTTTTAAGGCCTCCAGAAAATTTCATCGCAATTGGAGTATCGGTTTTTAGCCGGAATCGTGTTAACAATCAGACAAAAATACAAAAAAAAAAAACATTCCGAATTTTTTTCTCAAGTCTAGTGAAATGGAATATTCACTTCGCTCGCTACGCTCATCCAAACAATGTTTCAATATGTTTTCAACCAATCGACCCACTCGCATTTTCTCAACCACAATGTTCAACCCCCACCCCAAATAATGTATTATTTCTACCTTGAATTCCAGCACTCACCAGTGAGGTAGGGACTTAGTGTGTTATCAACATGAAATTTGGCTGGAAGTACATAATTATTCGATGAGCGTAGCGAGCGAAGCGAAGATTCCATTTCACTACACTGGAGAAAAAAATCCGGAATGTTTTTTTTTTTTTTTGTATTTTTGTGTGTTTGTTAACACGATTCCGGCTAAACCGATACTCTTTGCGATGACATTTTCTGGAGGCCTTCGAAATCTCTGAATTTAAAACTGCCACGTTTTTGAGCGCAATCGAAAAATTATTTGCCATTAAAATCGCAATTTTACGATTTTTTTTCGATTAAAAAAAAAATTTGACTTATAACACCTACATGCTTATCCGATTGTAATTATTTTTTCACGGAACCTTAATTTTATGAATTAATATATTCGTGTGAAATTTGAGCGCCATCGAAAAATTATTTTTTATGAAAATTGCAATTTTACGATTTTTTTCATTTTTAAAACATTCTTCGACTTATAACACCTACATGCTTTATTCGATTGTAATGATTTTTTCACAGAACCTTAATTTTATGAATTAACATATTGGTATAAAATTTGAGCGCGATCGAATAATAATTTCTCATGAAAATCGCAATTTTACGCTTTTTTCTTAAAAAAAAAAAAAATCTTCGACTTATTACACCTACATGCTTTATTTGATTGTTATGATATTTTCACAGAACCTTAATTTCAAGCGATATTTTAACCATAAAACTAACTAAACCATCCCTTAAAATTGGAATGGGTATTCACTTATCCATTGCATTCATTGTTGGTTATTTGGAAGAAAGTAAACGTTAAAAATCAAGTGTTAAAATTGAATCTTTTTTGTGCAAATACAGTGGACATACTTATTAATTTTTTTAAATTTTAACCAACAACTCAACTTACAAATCTTTTCGCTTGCAGTTCCCAAGCAGGAGCACAGTTGTATGCATGGTAAACCACTGCGGAAATGTTTCAAGACAAACACCTATATCTACCATTCTCAAAATATTATTACTAGGAAACGCTCAGTTGAACGCGTTGATAAGCGAGCACGTGCTATAGTTAGACCCACATTGCACATTTTTTAAATTTTAAAATTTGTGACGTTCGCTGTCCACGGGGCCATGTTTCTAATATTATTTATTATTGGCAAGGTATTTGGGTAAACCCGTGGGTAAACCTTTACTTTGTGGATAAAATACACCGCCATCTAGAGGATCTTGACATCATTTCCTTGGGAAAACTATTTTAACTCTTTGGTAACAAATAATACACTGCTTCCTTGATAGTATTTTGTGTAGGTGGCAGTGAATAGTGGCCAGAAACCTCGTGCGACTTTTCGTTGCCATGGTAACGTTACTTTTGTTAAAATGTAATTTCCATCTACACTACTTATCGTATCAAAATAAAATTAACATTTTCGTGACCGGACGGACATTCTAACTAAATGATTTGGCCCCCTCAGATTTTGTCGCCGTTCAGTTTGAAAAAAACCTTTCGATTAACTTTAATGTAACTTTGTAACTTTTTGAACGATTTTGCGACAAAACTAATGGCATTCAATCCAGATCGAAGCTTGCGGATGGTCCAAATTTCAACTCGATCCGAGCCTCTGTTCGAACGTTATGGCGAGACATACAAAGAAACAAAAAACAGAACAAAACCAGTGACTATTTTTTCTGGCAGAGTAAAATGGAATAGCTCGCTTCGCTCGCTTAACAACTATGCCTATGATAGTTCAAATAATCATAATGGATTTAGAATTCCAATGTTAATTGGTGGTAAGGATCAGTGGGGGTGATATGTCGCTTGCCTCTTCGCGGATTATTAATTCTAGTATCTAGGGCGACGGTCGCTCGCTCGCAGCCAAACGCACGTTTCTGCTTAACGACTAACTCGACCTGTATACTCCTTTCCGAGTTAGGGGGTTTTCAGCTATCTGCACACACCGCCCATAAAGATTTATATTCTTGAAACTCGGTATATGGCTTCATATGAGTCCATGACATACAAAAAAAAAAATCAGTCCGATCCGATAACCCGTTCTGTGTTAAAAAGTGCCTCAACATCGTTGAAAACCTTCCGGCTGGCTGGGTGGGTGGGTGGCTAGCTGGGGGATTCTGACGGAGAGGAATAAGAGCCTACAGAGAAAACGGTACACCTAGAACTATGAAACTTGGACCACACCTAGATGTACCTCAGACGCAGATACTGTTGCTTTCAAAACCAAAATCGGGTAACAGGGACCGGAGAAAATCAAAATTTTGGATAACAATCAAAACACGTAATACTAAGGCGTGGTAATTTGTACAAACTTGAAATTAAACATGCTCTTAACCATTATACATATCTAGCGTCCAAAACACAAGGGGCTAAATTTGGGGGAACCGAGTGCCTTTTGCTTTCAAAACCAAAATCGGATAACAGGGACAGGAGAAAATCAAAATTTAGGATTATAATCAAAACACGTAATTAATAAGGCGTGGTAATTTGTCCAAAACACAAGGGGCTAAATTTGGGGGGACCGAGTGCCTTTTGCTTTCAAAACCAAAATCAGGTAACAGAGACAGGAGAAAATCAACATTTTGGATAATATTCAAAACACGTACTTACTAAAGCGTGGTAATTTGTAAAACTTGAATTAAACATGCTCTTAAATTATTAATTTTTATTCACCTAAATATTCATGCAATTTTCGTAACAAGACGACATTAACCATAGCAAATTTAATAAAAAAATTGTATATTGCCAACTACAGATTGTAAACAAAAACAAAAGATGGTAGCTTTTGTTTCTAGACAATCTGTTACCCACACATGACAAAAACTTGTAAAAATACAGCCAAACCTTATACACTCAAAAGAATTGAGATCTAAAAAAAGTGCTAAGCTCATCTACTTTTCCACATTTGCGCATTCTTAATTCATAAACGTACAGTGTCCCGTAACAACATCCTTGAAAAAGCTTGGCAAAATAGAATTTGCAGTTATTATTTAAACGTAATAGTTCATTCAAATTCTTTTTTTCTAATTAATTTTAACGTAAAGGTCATGCAAATTCTATTTTGCCAAGCTTTTCAAGGATGTTGTTACGGACACTGTACGTTTATGAATTAAGAATGCGCAAATGTGGAAAAGTAGATGAGCTTGGCACTTTTTTTAGATCAAATTTCCTTTGAGTGTGTAAGGTTTGGCTGTATTTTTACAAGTTTTTGTTATGTGTGGGATCTCATTAGTTTTTCAAGTTCCATTGCAAAATTATTGTTTAAAAATATAATAATTTTATCAAAGTCGATTAAATTGCTATGGTATAACCAATTAACAATAAAATGAAAAATATAGTGGTCCAAAGACTTGCTTTTTGTAAACAATGTAGGCGATTATTGTAACGTAACTATAGTTACATGTTGATTGTATGCCTGTATAAGGCTTATTTTAAAACCTTTATTTGGAAGCCTTCCAGCAATTTTTTTAAACTTTTACTTTCAAAGGGAATTACATCACTATTACTTTAATGTCCATGTAAAATATGAACGTTGTAGCCCCACCCGTTTGGTCAGAATCGCTGGGCAATTGAAACTGACGAATTAGGTAGTAGTAATAGTTGTGGTAGAAGTAGTAGTAGCAGTAGTAGTAGTAGTAGTAGCAGTATAGTAGTAGTAGAAGTAAATAGTAGTAGTAGTAAGTAGTAGTAGTAGTAGTAGTAGTAGTAGTAGTAGTAGTAGTAGTAGTAGTAGTAGTAGTAGTAGTAGTAGTAGCAGTAGCAGTAGTAGTAGTTAGTAACTAACATCCTTAAAGTGATTTTGAGCATGTTCCAAGCCATTTTTCACCAAGAAGGAATGCTCGTACCCCAACCAAATTTGGCATGTGTTGTCGGGTACCTAAATCCCATCGATTTTGATAGTTTTCAAATTCACATCACGTTTCATGATGGCTGGGTGACACCTCGAAATCACCCCAACTCTGCTTGCTGTATAAGGTGCCTGAGTGTGTAGCGCACCGCGGCTTGGCTGCGGCGCCCTAACGGGCACCTAGATGAAAGGCATTGTATCCACTGCTTGCTTTATGTATCATGACAAATTTCGTTATTTGCTTCACCCGAAATATTGATATCGAGTTTAGCTACGTATTTAGAAAGTGATTCAAACTCCGTCTAAGCCGTACATCCGAGCAATTTAGAAGGAAAATTACATTTGAAATTTCCTGCTTTCTTTGAATTATCGTTTACAAGTACTTCACGCCTTTTTTGAAACAAGCAACAAAAAGATGTGATATCCCCCCCCCCCAATACAAATTTATAAAAAGGCAGCCAAGCTCTCCTTCAAAAGTCTTCGGCTGTGAATGCTGTGAGGAAGAGATGAGTCAAGCATTTCATTCTTTTTCCCTTTTCGCATTGAAAAGAAGTATGGTCATTTCGCCTGTTGACGAGCGCCAAGCCAACCATTTTCGTGGTAAAAAAAGTAAAAAATTTAAACTCAAAATCACAAAAAATTACTTGGCCACTGACTTTTTAGAGTTCTCGTAATGAACCAAATTCAATGGCAAAGTAATTTTTTTATGATTTTGAGTTTAAAATTTTTACTTTTTTCACCACAAAAATGGTTGGCTTGGCGCTCGTCAACAGGCGAAATGATCTCACTTCTTTTCGATGCGAAACTAGGGAGAAAAAATGACATGCTAGGCTCAACTTTTACCTTCTATTCACAGCCGAAGACTTTGGAAGGAGAGCTTGGCTGCCATTTTTTTTTTTTTTTTTTTACAAATTTTTGTATTTTGGGGGGATTATTACATACCACTATACCAAACTCCATGCTGGTAACTCACAATTTAGCGCCTAATATTACTGGTTAAAATATCAGCATACACTGTTAGGTTTTGATTCGATTTGATAATTATTTATAATGAGTGAATGATTTAAATTTTAAAAAAATAGATTCGAGGTAACCCCATTACAATTTTCAGCTATGATTTAGGGGGGTTTTGGGGGTAAAATATCATTTGCCTCCCAACAGAAAATTAATTCCAAAATTAATAGATACCTCAATGACAAATTTCATGCTGGTTACTTTAGTTACCAAGTGGTAGTAAAGAATCCACTATTTAGGGAGGGGGTGGAACCGTGGGAAAACGTGCTAGTGGAAGGGAGATGAAGTTTGATTAGACCGAAATATGTTAACAAATAATTTGAGTACCTAAATAACAAAAAGCACAATGTATAGAATACGATTCATAACGCGTTCCAATTTAAGGGTGGTAGCGAACATTAGGGGTAAAATATCGCTTGCATTCCAACGGAATATTAATTATAATATTAATATATACCTTCATGATAAATTTCATGCTGGAAACTCACTATTAAGTGCTAGTGAAGAAAATTCACTACTAAGGGCGGAGGTGACCAAAAAACGTGTTTGTTGAAGAGAGATTAGGTCTATTTGAACGAAACATGTAAAAAATAATGTTATTAATCAATTTTAATAATCTAACTTTATAGAATACAACCCAATACCAATTCAAATTTTAAGGGATGGTAGAGGGCACTAGGGGTGAAATATCGTTTGCCTCCCAAGTCCCAACGGAATATTATTTCTAATATTTTTATCTACTACCATGCCAAATTTCTTGCTGGTATAACTTACTATAAGTGTTTGTCACTAAAAGTATAAGTATTAGGGGTTGGAGTAAATAAATCGTGGTTTTGGAATGTATGTTTACTTGATTGGACTATTACACATTGACACATAAATTTAATCAGCAATTGAAATATTCAAAATATACTATCAAATACGACCTAACGTTTTCCCCAAAGTTATGGGTGGTAGTGAAAAGTAGGGGTGAAATAACGCTTGCCTCCCGTCGGATTATTGTTTTTTTAGACTATATGGACCTCCAGCCAAATTTAATTCTGATAACTCACTACAAGTGCTGCACTGGTGAGCGCTGGAATTCAAAGTAAAAATGATAAACATTATTTGGGGTAGGGATTGAACTAATGTGGTTGAGGAAATGAGATTGGGTCGATCAGATGAAAACATAACAAAACAATTTTAAATACTAATTTAAAAAATGGGTTCGACCTATGAATTGTTCCAATTTTAGGGGATAATTTAGGGGGTGTTAGAGGTGAGGTATCGCTTGTCTCCCGGCAGATTTTTATTCTGATATTTACATGTACCACCATGCCAAATTTCGCGTTGGTAACCGGATTTGCAATATTTTTCCGCTAATTCAGCTCTCACTAATAATATGATTATGATTTAATCTTAATTTTAATTCTACTTTTAATTCTAATGTTCTAGATACATATTATTTAGCATATATTACATATAATTTTTTGCTTCAGAACTGTTTGATAGGGTGATTTTTATGTTTTTGTATTTCTACTTCAATTCTAATATTTAACTTGTAATCCGATCTAATATAATTGAACGAGTGAGCGTAGCGAACGGAGTGATCTCCATTCGACTTAAACGGCCCTTATTGTTTTTCTGCGTGCGTGCGTGCGTGTGTGTGCGTGTGTGTACGTTGAAAATCAGCCGAATCGCTGAACAGATTGCGCTGAAATTTTAAACAGACATCCGGTACGAGTTTATTGAGAACTGCTAACAAAATCAGCTAGATCCATTGCGATTTAAGGCTATTCCACCGCGTTTTTCTATTTTTCAAAATATGCTACTAAGTTAAAATATAGTGAATGGCTTTGAAACATGGCTATTTTAGAAAATCAAAAATATTTTTTCCAAATTTTTCTGATCCGGTACACGGCCAATATAGCCACCTCAAAATAATTTCAAACTTCAATTCGCCAGGGCACACCATTCAATGTACGGTGTTGTGCTTTTGTGACATTAATTTTTAACTGTTTTTCTATGTACTGACTGAGAGAAAACAGATATATTTTAACAATTGTCTTTCCAGCGAATTTTTTCGTTTGGCGGTATTTTTTACCGATTTGTACCGCCAAACGAAAAAATTCGCAGGGAAGACAATTGTTAAAATAAATCTGTTTTCTCTCAGTCAGTCCAAAGAAAAACAGTTAAAAATTAATGTCACAAAAGCACAACACCGTACGTTGAATGGTGTGCCCTGGCGAATTGAAGTTTGAAATTATTTTGAGGTGGCTATATTGGCCGTGTACCGGATCAGAAAAATTTGGAAAAAATATTTTTGATTTTCTAAAATAGCCATGTTTCAAAGCCATTCACTATATTTTAACTTAGTAGCATATTTTGGAAAATAGAAAAACGCGGTGGAATAGCCTTAAACCTACAAGAAATAATAAATGGAAAACTAGGCTTCCAATGTTTAGAAATTATTTTAACAACAATGGTTTAGATCTTTGAAAAAATATTTTTTGTTTGTTATTCGCCTGGCCGTGAAATGCCGTGCCCATGCAAGGTCTGTCGAATGTTGCACGTCAAGGTACCCCCAAATTCCGCTCGTAGATTGAGTAAACCTTGCAATATTTTCACGTATTTCGTACTGGCTATGTTTACCATAGTAGGCCCTATTGCCACAGATGATGGACTACACTGCGTTATATGCATTTCAAAACATGTTTAATTATTTTTGAAATACAATCTAGAAATTACAAAATCTTTCCCGACCAGGGGATTGAACCCACTTCTTTCACATTTCGGCTACAAGGGCGCCTTAGCCAACTAGACTAGGGAAACGCCAAAGTCGTAGTTAGACGAGTGAGCGAGTCATGTTTCCCGGGTACTCACACCCGGGAACATTTGCATTTAAGTTTAATAATTATATTCGTATGAATAATAGTTTTTTAAAGTTTAGTTGGTATACGGGGACGGGCGCGTCAACTGTAAGGTCATCATGCGCCTCTCTAGCCTATGATAGGCTAGGTAGGCCTAAGGTAGGGGGAAGAAAAGTAATGTAATCGGGTACTCAACACATGGCTCACTCACTCGTTTAACAACGACTTTGGCGTTTCCCTAGTTTACTCAAAATCATAATGGGCTTAACATAATTAGTCGAAAAACTTTAGGCCTACCTATATGATGATTTTGATTTAAATCCTGAATTTTTATTCTGCTTTTTATTCTAGTAGTGTTTTAAACTATGATCTAATTCTAATCTACTGATTTAACGATGATCAGATCTAATCTATTCAAAATCATGTTTTGAATGGATAATTGATGGAGTAAAAACTTCTTAATATGAACGGCCCATTGTCGAGAGAATTTAACGTAATTTGTGTGGCTCGTTGGTCTTGTGGTTAGCGTACCTGTTTCCAATGCAGAAGGACCAGGGTTCGATTTCCGCTGAAGTCAGAAGTTTTTTAACTTCTGATTTGGACGTAAGTCCATCAGTTCTTGTCTTAGGAATTTGTAAACGGTGACTTTGGAGCCGTCCTAGCAACGAGGCACAATAAATTTAAAGTTGTTCTGAATCGGCCTTGTTGATTCTGGCTTTGATTCACGGGTGTTCGCACTGTCCATACCACTGATTGCTATATTTCCTATTAAAAAAATATCGATCTTTGTTTGGAAATCGGTCACTCGTCGATTGCGTCGGGGCCTGCAGGAATTGGCTTGGTCGCTTTGGTTTACTGTCCGCCACTGAAAATCAGTTGTGTGACTGTGTGGCTAGACTCTAATAGGCCTACGGATTTTTATTTATTTATTTAATGTGTCGGTGTATAGGTCCTAGTATAAAATATTATTGTGATTCTATGTCTTTTGTATAAAAACGCAATACCGGTACGCAAGAAAAAGACTTCCTTCTTGCATTGATTAAAGAATGCTTCTTGTTACCTTATATTATTAGATTTTGTAATAAACAATAGTTTGCTTTTGTAGCGAATAAGTCTTCTCTATTTTGTAGGTTTAATATACTATCTCCTATGACTTCTCCCCGTACGTGCTTCAGCTCGCGTTTACCTTGGCAATTTCATGTGCCAGGTAATTACTATTCTAACCTCGGACTAAGCGAAGTGACCGCTCCGCTTCCAACAAAAGTATAAATATAACGGGGTTTCGAATTTGGTTATTTATTATAAGGGCGCGTGAACTGTAAGACCATAATGCGCCCTAAGTACTAATCTTTCACATTTTTGTTTAGCTGCTGGCTTTACGCATCTGAATTATAGCATAGTAGAAATTAATCGAAATTCCCGTCGAATTCTCGTCCGTCAAGTGTGAGTGTTGTGTGCTAAGCTACGTGAAATATACGTTTACATGATAGTCTAGTCCGTCGTGGTGCGATCATTCGACGGTGTCAAATTAAGTTATTGAAAGTAGTTCCCATCCCAATGGTTACTGGTTAGGCCCTACTGACCTACTAGGAGTTATTAGGTGTGAGCGCTCTCCGCACACACGGGACGGTGCATCGTCGCCGCGCAGGTGCTGAAGATGACGTGCACTATCGTCGTGAGGAAGTACCGTTCACTTGGCCGCGATCTCTGAGTCTGAAGGGACCGGTTCCTGAGGCTCGGCACTCGGCAGGTCAGTGGATGTCCGTCCGCGCACCGTAGCAGTGTGTCACGCCCGCCCGCGCGTACGTGCGATATGTCAACATGGGGTTGAAGAACAAGTGGTTGTTGTTGTTGCTGCTGTGCGTGTGCTGGTGGAGTGTCGGGGCGCAACACAGGATTACCATCAACACCGGCGCTAACGCAATCATAGGTAGGTGCTGCTCTGCTAGGGATCGAGAGAAGCCGGTGATTTTGGGTTTTGGGAGCAGGGGCGTACCCAAAAGATTCGAAAAGGGGGGAAGGTTTAGGTATTGAATTTTTAAACCCACCAATTAAAAATCAAAAGAGGGGAGTCGGCGGGCTTTTTACAAGTTTTTTTCCCCCCCCCCCCCTTTCCCGGTCATTTGGGGCCCCGAAAATTTTTTTTTTTTTTGTGCTTTTGGGAGCAGCATTGTAAAAAAAGGTATTACTTTTGGGGGAAAAAAATATTTTTTAAACGGGTCATCCAGATATTATAATAATAGGCACTGACAATTTATTACTTATTAGGCCTACTAAAATTTTTGATGTTTGTTTTTGGTTTTGTGTTGGTTGGTTTTATTTTGTTACATATTTTTCCCTTTTTTACGTTGAAAATTTTATGTTTAATTAATTTTGTAGGTTTTCAATAATTAGAATTTCTTCCCAAAAAATTAGGGTGCAAATTTTTAATGTTTTGTACATTTTTTTAATATTGCTTTTTAAAAAAAATCATCTAGGGCTGCCTCAGTAGTAATTGTTTTGTGATTTGGACAATACAAAAGAGTAAACGGGTGAAATTTACGGTTTTATTTGTCCTGATTTGGGGGAAGGGTGGTTTGGGATAGTTTAAAAAATTCTATTACTCTGCCCCCCAAAAACCCCCCCTTCCCCTTTTGGATACCTACCCCAAAATGTTTAGACCCCCGATTCTTTTATTTCGAGTAAAATCTATATAGTTTTTGAAAGCTTTTTTCCCCTTATGAAAAAGCTTTTTTAAAGGGGAATAGATAAAAATTTCAACATTCAAATATTCCTCCACTGTTCTTTTACAACACGGATGAATTTTTTTAAATTTAATTTAAAATTGCCCTTTCGTATGGGGAAAAATTCCGGGTTTTGGTGCTTGTGTTTAGCTAGTACACCCGGAAAATTTCGGGTTCCCTCCTGCCCGTAAATGGGGAAAACACGCTTTCCAATATTATTAAAACTGGGCCCTAATTACAAAATTAGACGGTTTTGTATATTTTTTCATAAATATGTTAGAAAATTTTTGGGTTTATTGTTTTGGTAATTGCTTTAAACCATCATTACCTTTTTGGAACTTTCCTCACCCTTTTTTTTGGGTTTGAAAAATATTCATGTGTTAATAATTGGGAATTTTTTTTTTAGGGCCATCATTTTAAAAAACCTGATTGGAGCGGGGTTTTTTACCGGGGTTTAATTTTAAATGGAAAAAACGAAAGCCCCCGCCGCGTTGTTGGAATGAGCTTTTAAATTGGTCCCTTGAGCTCCCCTGTGTTTTTGCGGTTTTTCTGTTTTCTGTGGAAAAATCATTACTAAGGTAAATTTTTTTAAAAATTAAATTAAATTAAAAAAAAAAATTAATTTTAATTTTTTTAAATTTTTTTAAAATTTAAAATTGTAATTTTTAAAAAAAAGAAAAAAATCTTTAAAAATTGCGATTTTTTTTAAGGGAAATTTTTCCGTTTGCGCCCCAAATTTTAACACTTATCATTAATTCAAAAAAAAAAAGGGTTCTGTGAAAAAATCTTTACAATCGGAAAAAAGCATGTAGGTGTTAAAGTAAAAAAAATTGTTAAAAAAAAAAAAAAAAAAAACGAAAAATTTTCAAATTTTTATGATAAATATTTTTTCAATGGCTCAAATTTTACACAAATATTTTTAATTCAAAAAAATTTATGGTTCTGTAAAAAAATCATTAAAATCAAATAAAGCATGTAGGTTGTTTACAAGTCGAAAAAAATTTTTTAAAAAATCAAAAAAAAATCGTAAAATTCCCCCCCCCCCTTTTTTTCATGCCCAAATATTTTTTGTTTGCGCCCCAAAACTTGGCATTTTAATTTTTCAGAGTTTTTCAAAGGGGGCCCCAGAAAATTTCATAAAAAATTTGGAGTATCGGTTTAGCCGGAATCGGTGGACAAACAGACAAAAATACAAAAAAAAAAAAAAAAAAAACTTTTCCGGTATTTTTTTCTCCAGTGTAGTGAAATGGAATCTTCGTTTCCCGCTCGCTACCCCTTCATAAAAAAAAAATTTCAACCCCATACCACGTCGTGATGCTCGTTACAAAACGGGTGGTTGAATTGGGGGGGGGGAGGGGGGGGGATGGCTTTCCCCCAAAAAATAAATATAGGAGAAATCACCCCCCCAAAAGAAAAAAAACTGTCGTTACTTTATATTAAGCCTTTTCTTTATCATGCAAATTCGCCAAAAGGGTTGGGGTTTTGTTTTATATATTTTTCTTTGGGCCCTTTGGAATAAGACTGTTGTGTAAAAATTGGACGGTTGATGTTTGATGTGAATGTAGGTTTTTTTGGGAAGGGTTTTTTCCCTTTTTAAATAAGAAAGTGTACACTGGGACATTTTTTAAAAGGGAATTATGGTAATGTGAATTTTTGGAGAGCGTAGGGGGCGTAGCGAGCAAAGCGAAGTTTTCCCATTTCACTAACTGGAAAAAAAAAATCCGGAATGTTTTTTTTTTTTTTTTTTTTCTTCTTTCTTTTTTTCTGTATTTTTGCTGTCTTTTTAACCCACGTTTCCCGGCTAAACCGTACTCCGATTGCGATGAAAATTTTGGAGGCCTTCGAAATCTCTGAACTAAGAACCCCACGTTTTTGAGCGCAATCAAAAAAATTTTTTCTCATGAAAATCGCAATTTTACGATTTTTTCGTTTTTTAAAAAAAATTTCTTCGATTAAAACTCCTACATGTTTTACCCCGATTGTAATGATTTTTTCAAAAACCTTTAAATTTTTATGAATTGAAAATTTCGTGTAAAAATTTGGGAGGTAATCAAAAAATTATTTCTCAAAAAAATTTCGCAATTTTCCGTTTTTTTTAAAATTTCTTTGTTATAACACCTCCCGGTTTTATCCAATTATAATGATTTTTTCACAAAACCCTTTTAATTTTTAAAAAAATATTGTGAAAAATTTGGGGGGAAAAATCAAATTTAATTTTTTTCTTATGAAAATTTAAAATATTACGTTTTTTTCCCTTTTTTAAAAATTACGTTTAAATTAAAAAAAAAAAGTTTATTTTTTTTTTAATTTTGTTTTAATTTAAAAAAAAAATTTCAAAAAAATTCTGATTTTTTCACAGAACAACAGAAAACCCGCAAAACAATGGCAGTTTCCAATTACCAATTACCCCTCTTTCCAACAACGCGGCGGGCCCTTAAAGCTTTTTCCTAGTGTATTTGGGGAAATCACGAAATAGTGGGGAAACTTTTGGGCCCGTGACACACCCTTCGGGTTTGACGTTTTTTTTTCTAGCTTCAAACCTCGGGTTTTCCCGATAATAAAAAAAAACCCCCTTTTTCTCGGGCCCTATAATTGGATAAAGGCGTAGGAGCGAAGGGGAAGATTCCATTTCATTTCACTGGGGAAAAAAACCCGGAATTTTTTTTTTTTTCTTTTTTTTCTTTTTTTTTTTGTTTTTTTGTCTGTTGTTAACACGTTTTCCGGCTAAAACCGAGGCTCCGATTGCAAATAAATTTTTAGGGATGCCTTCAAAAATTCTTTTTTGGGGGCTAAGAATGCCCCCTTATTGAGCGAAATTTCAAAAAAATTTATTTTCATGAAATGGAAAAAATTTTACGTTTTTTTTTTCGTTTTTTTAAAAAATTTCTTCGACTTATCCCCCTACATGCTTTTTTCCGATTGTAATGATTTTTTCACAGAACCTTAATTTTATGAATTGATATATTTGGTAAAAATTTGAGCTTTAATCAAAAAATTATTCTCATGAAAATCGCAATTTTACGATTTTTTTTTTTTCTTCGGTTTAAAACCCACCTACATGCTTTATCCGTTTTTAAGGATTTTTTCACAAAACCTTTAAATTTTTAAGAATTAATATATTCGTGTAAAATTTTTTCCCGCAATCGAATAATTATTTCTTATAAAAATTTTTAAATATTAGTTTTTTTTCCTTTTCTTAAATTAAAATTAAATTTAAAAAAAAAATTAATTTTTAAATTTTTTTTTTAATTTTAATTTTAAAAAAAAAAATTTCAACAAAGTTCTGTTTTTCAAAAGAACAACAAAAAAATCCGAAAAAAAACACAGGGCAGCTCAAGCCCCAAATTTACCCCTCTTTCCAAAACAACGGGCGGGACTTAAGCTTTTTCCTAGTATTTTGCATATCCCTTTTGAACCGTTCCCAATTTTTTAAAGCTTTGACTTGCATTTTTTTTGGAAATGAGCGAAAGCAAAAGGACTTCAATTTCAAAAACCCCCAAAAAAAATTTAGCTCGGGTGTTTTTTTTTTTTTTTTTTTTTTTTCTGTTTGTTCGCTTTCTACCGGGCAAACGGCAATGCGATCTTGATGAAAATTGACAGGACCTTCGAAATCCCTGAACTTAGATTTGCTACTTTTTTGGGGTACAACGAAAAATATTTCTCAGGGAATATGTACTTTTACGGTTTTTTTTTCAAATTTTTAGTGCGATTTTTTTCAAAAAATTTTGGGCCCGATTCGGGACCAAACGGGTAGGGTTTACAACGTTCATATTTCACATAAAATTTTTGGGGTTTTATGGTAATGTAGTACCTTTTGAAACAAAAACCCGGGAAAAAATTTGGCTAGAACCCATATAAAAAAAGGGTTTTTAAAATAGGGTTTTTTCGTTTTTTAGTTCGATTTTTCGTAAACATTTGGGCCCGGGATTCTGCCCAAAAACGGGGGGGGGCACAACGTTCATATTTACGTGGACATTGGGGTTTATGGTGAAAAAAGACCTTTTAAAAAGAAAAAGCTGAAAAAAATTTACCTAAAATCCATAGAAAAAAAGGTTTTTAAAGGGTTTTTCGTTTTTTAGTGCGATATTTTGGTCGCATTTGGACCGATTGGGCCCAAAAACGGGGGGGGGCTAAAAATTTCCCATTTTTTCCCACAAGGACTTTTACGGTTAGGTGATGTAGCCCTTTTTTGAAAAAAAAATTTTGAAAAAATTTTGACAAAGTTAGCCGGGAATGCTTTTAAAAAAAAAGGTTTTTTAAAGTAGGGTTTTTTGAGGTTTTTGGATGAGCGTAGCGGCGTAGCAAAGCGAAGTAAAGATTCCTTTTCCCAACTACACTGGAAAAAAAAAATCCGGAATGTTTTTTCTTTTTTTTTTTTTTTTTTTTTGTATTTTTTTCGGGTTTGTTAGAAATTTCCCGGGCAAAAACCGATATTTCCGTTTGCGATGAAATTTTATGGAGGTCCTTCAAAAAATCTTAAAACTTGAACTGCCCCCCCGGGGTTTTTTTGGAGCTCAATAAAAAAAATTATTCTCTTTAAAAAACCCCCGGCAATTTTACAAATTTTTTTTTCGATTTTAAAAAAATTTTCCGACTTATAACCCCTTTAAAAGTTTTATCCGTTTTTAATAAATTTTTTTCCACAAAACCCTTTTATTTTAGGGAATTTTTAGGTTTTCGTGGAAATTTAAAACGCAATAAAAAAATTATTTCTCTTTGGAAAACGAAATTTTACGTGTTTTTTTTTTTTTAAAAAAATTTTTTACTTATAACACCTACAGGGCTTACCCAATTGTAATGATTTTTTCAAAAAACCTTAATTTTTTTGAATTTATATTTTCGTGAAAAAATTTTGAGCGCAATCGAAAATTATTTCTTTGAATATCGAAATTTTTACGTTTTTTTTTTTTAAAATTAGGTTTAATTTTTTTTTTAAAGTTAATTTTTAATTTTAATTTTAAATTTTAAATTTTAAAAAAAAATTTTTAAAATTAGAAATAAATTTTTTCACAGAAAAAAAACAAAAAATCCGAAAAACACAGGGCCCGCTCAATCCCACCAATTACGCTCACCCAAAACGGGGCCGCGATCTTAAGCGTTTTCCTAGTAATAAAAATAACAAAGAAACAATAAAAAATTTGAAACAGCACCTACAATGCATTACAAAGCACTTGGAAAGGAAAAAGTGGTCACCGAAAAAACAAAAAAAACTTAAAAAAACGCTCACCCTCAACGCGGGGGGAATTTTAAGCTTTTTCCTATTGCATAAAATTTGTAACAGGGGGCAATTTGTAAAGGGAAATGACTTGCATTATTTTTGGATGAGCGAAGCGAAGATTTAAATTTCAGCCCCCCCAAAAAATTTTGGGTCGGGTTTTTTTTTTTTTTTTTTTGTTTTTTTGTCTTTTTGTTCGCCCCCTTTCCCGGGAAAAAAACGGCATATGCGATTTTTGATAAAAATTTTTGACGGGATCCTTTCAAAAAACCTTCCTAAACTTAGACTTGCACTTTTTTTGGGTACAATGAAGAAATATTTCTCATAAATATCGTACTTTTAGTTTTTTTTTTTTCGATTTTTGTGCGATTTTTTCGTGCCATTTGGGCCAATTTGCCCAAAGGGTGGGGCTACGACTTTCAAATTAAAACAGGGCATTAAGGGTTTTATTGTGTTTTGTAGTTCATTTTAAAAGGAAAAAGTTGAAAAAGTTAGCCAAAAATTACAAAAAATAAAGCTTTTAATATAAGTTTTTTGATTTTTTGTGCGTTTATTTTGTGCCTTTGGGGGGCCAATTCTGCCCCAAACGGGTGGGGCACAACTTTATTTTATACAGGGGACATTAAGGTTGTGGTGTTGTAGTCCCTTTTTTGAATTTGAAAAATTTACCCAGAACCCATGGAAATAAAGCTTTTAATAAAAGTTTTTTACGAAAAAATAATAATAATTGCAAAAAACAATAAAAACTTGACAAAAAATCCTCTACAATGCGTAGGCAAAAAAAAACAAAGCACTTGCAAAATTTAAAATTTTACCCCACGAAAACAAAAAATTTTAAAAAGTTCATCCATCAACGCGGCGGGACAAAAATCGTTTTCCAGGGGGGTTAAGATTTAGTTGTGTAGGGAATTTTCCAAAGGGACTACGGCCCTGAAGAAAATTTTGGATAAACCTTAGGGTACAGTCAGAAATTCCCGCGGGTATTATAAGGTGGCAGGTATTGAAACCGCCCTTCCGACCCACGTTTAAAGATAAAACTCTTGGGGTTTGTATTTTGGGAAACAAACTGTACTTATTTCCGGACACCTTTTAGCTCTGGATCAAAGATACTGCTACGTTATCTGGACCTATAGCCATAGCCTATACGCTTACGTAGCCTGAGCCGAATTGTAATGGTCTATTCGGCTGAGCAAGAGCCAATATAAAGATCAAACGATTGGAGATTATTTCGAAAAATCAATTTTTAAAAAGTTACTACTTATGCAATCCAAATGACAAACTCTCCTCCATTGCACGCCGGAGGGTACGATAAGTCCCCTATATTTGGGCCCCGTTTCGCAAAACGTATTTTGTCGCTTTAAAGGTTTGAAAATTTTTTGAATTTTTTAGTTTGCGGGGGACCTTTTTATTTTTTTCAATTTCCCATTCCCAAAACCATTTTTTTTTAAATTGGGAAAAATTTTTTAAAATTTAAAAAGTGGGTTACAATTGCTTGGTAATTAGAATGAAAATATCTGGGGGCCCCAAGATTTGCTTTTCGTACGCATTGTAGGTGATTGTTGTCAATTTTCATATTTTATTTTGTAAAATTAAAATTTTATATACCAAAAAAAAATATTTTTAAAAACCTTTTTTATTTTTTTGGATTTTGGCCCTAACTTTTTAAAACTTTTCTTTCAAAAGGTACTACATTAAAAACCCCTTTGCCCATAAAAAATTTAGGGAAAACGTTGCAGCCTCCCCCGTTTGGTCAGAATCGGTCCAAAGTCACGAAAAATCGCACAAAAAATCGAAAAAAATCTTTAAAAGTACGATAATTAAACCGAGAAATATTTCTTCGATTGTATCCAAAACCCGGGGCCCAATTTCTTTGTTCAGAGTTTTTCGAGGACCCCTTTCCCAAATTTTTAATCAAGATCGCATAGGGCCTTTCCCCTTTTATAGAGCGCGAAAAAAAAAAAAAAAGACCCAAATTTTTTGGGCCGGGGTCAGTGAAATTGAAGTTTTCGCTTTGCCATTAAAAAAAAAGAAAGATAGGGGAAAGGCTGAAAAGGTGTATTGCGGTCTGTGAACTGCCCATAAAACAGGGGGAAAGGAGGGTGGCGCGCGTGGCAGCAGAGAACTATATAGGGAAGAGGTTGGGGATGTCAGGGGGAGATTTTTTTTCCTTCCCTAAATTGTTTAAATTTTAAAAATTTAGTCCATTTATTTTTTCAAAGGGGAATTTTTATGTTTGCAGTTTATAAAAAAATTAAATAAGTATTAAAAAATTGGCTTTCCCCGGGGTTTATGAATATTTAATGCTGGATATCCGACTCATTAGAATAATTTTTCCCACATTTCATTCCTAATTTTGTTTAATTTTCTTGAAGCAATTGATTCCAGTGTTGATGGTAGCCTAACTGTCCGTAACAATAGCTTTTTCACGTTATCTTTAAACCCCTATGAAAAATATTTTGCATATATTTTTTGTCATTGTACAGATCATTCTCCGAGCATAAGGGCCCTGAGCTGAGCCGTCTTTTAATCCGCTTAGCGATTACTCCGCATCTGTCCAGACCTTTGATCATATAGACAATATAGACCATATGATATAGATAGGACCCAAAGGGTCCAGACATGTCCGAAAAACTTACCGCCCGGTGGTAACGCAGGATTATGATGCGCGTAGTGCGGCCTTTTTGTGTCAACTTGTATGATTATAATGCACGATAAGCATTAGGAATACCACAACGAGCATAATCCTTAATAACAGAATTGTAATATCACTAAAAATTAATAAAATATAGGCCTATACAAAACTGCAGAATTTAAATTTACAAAATACATAAACAATAAATACGAAATAATCAACACAAAATACCATCCGTTAAACACAATAAAGCCTTCGTTAAAACAATACAAATTATGAAAACAATGTACATTTTCAAACATATTAGTAACATTTATACATGGAATTTTAAATTTAAAAACTTATTTAAAAGTAAATTAAGTTTTTCCCTTTATAATATTATATATATATATATATTATATTTTACGTATATATATATTTTTAGGTATTTCAAAAAAAAAAAGGGTTTTAAAAAATACGATAGCAAAAGGTATGGTCAAAACACCCCGGGTTCCCAAATAAGTCAGGTCGGGGGGTGACGTATCCCGTTTTTCGGGCTGTGGACTTTCAGTGTTTGCTAGCCAAAAATCAAAAACCTCCCCAAACAATTTGATGTCTTTCTATGACAGTTGTTGTTCCGCACCTTGTCTATTTTTCTACATTTTCTTCCCTTTTTTCATCTTCCCCCCCCCCCAAAACCCCATCTTAAATTTAATTTTTACTCCCATGATTTCCCCTTTTTTCAAAGGGTTCCCTTTTTTGGTCCCTCCATTATTTTTTTTTGGGCGTCCAACTCTTCTTTTCTACCCCCCCCCCCCCCCCCCCCCCCCCCCAAAGTGCGTTCGAATTCTCTTTTTTGGGGTTCTATTTAAGCTTAATTTTTTGTAAAGTGCCCCTCCCTACTATCCAAGTCTTTTTCTTCATATTTTTTTTCGTGACTTTCAAAATCCTAGTTTGTTGTATTGGGTTTGTTTCGTACCTTGTCTAAATTTTTGCTACAGAAATTTTTAAAAATTTAAAAACTGCGCCCTTTTAATTGCGTCTTTCCCTTTCGTCCTATTGTCCATGTCACTGATGCATATGCTATTATTGGGAGGAAATACATTTTGTATAATAACATAATATAATATATATAAACTCAAAATATAATTAATATTTAATACAATTCAGGAATAATACATGAAAATTGGACTAAATCCAGTGACGTAGACATCAGAGGTGCAAGTGGTGCAGCCGCACAGGGCCCCGATAGTCCAAAGGGGAGGGGGCCCCCAGAAGGGGCAGGGGCCTTTCGGCGCCACAATTTTAAAGTATTTTCCCCCAAAATTTTTACAGTAACCCGATGGGAGGGACAAATGATGTTGGTTTTTTATTTAAAGTCGAAAATTTTTGTTTTATCTTTTAAAATTTTTCTTATTTTTTCTCCTTTAAAAGACCGGGCTTCTAAAAAACCCACATCTTTGGGAAACCCTTCAAATAAAGATTTAAAATTTTACGGGAAAATTTTGTAAAGCATTAAAATTTTCATGTTTAAAAAACCGTTCATTTTGTGAGATGTACTAAAAGAAAATCAGCTTTTGTTTAAGACTGTGGCCCCCGTTAATAAAAACAGCTTAAAAATAAAAGGTGAGAGAACAAAAAAGAAAATTGTGTCCCAAAAAATGATCTGATCGGAGGGAAATTAATTTAGCTAACGCCGCGTCACCGACGAAGATTTTGTGAGAAATACGAAATGCTTTCACTTTACACTCCATTATTGAGGATGCAAGTTCCAAAATGTGTATTGTAAGTGTCAGCTCAAATGTTTGTATAATTGTAATTACTTTCATTTATACATTATAAAATATAATTTTCCCATTTTAAATTTTAATTATTTAATTTTTAAATTATTGGCCCGGGGACCTGGCCGGGCCCCCCGGCCACGGCTCCCCGGGGGCAACCTTTCGCCCCTTTTTCCCATTTGCAATTTTCAATATTTTTAACGAATTTTTTGGCCCCAAATTTAAAATTTTCAGTTCGCAAATTTTGTCCCCTTCGAGATACGGGTCGGAAACGGCTGAAGTTTACAAAAAAGGGCTCTTTTACTGATTTTGCATAACCGAACTCCCCCCCCCCCCCCTCTAAATACGCTCCTGCTTCAAAGTTCGTATTACTTTTACAATTTTATGAGCACATTGGAAAACTAATTACCGCCCCCCCCCTGCCCCCGCCATAAATCTGGGCTAGATCCACTACTGAACTACATGTGATATTATTGTTGTATGAGAGGAATACACGATTTTAAAAAAACCCAAATTTTGAGGGCAATGATTTACGTTTGTTTTAAAAGTTTATTCATATCCCGTACAAGTCCCCATTCGTATTTAAGTTTTTGGCAGTAGTTGCCCCGCAAATGTAACTAGTAGGGGTCCCCCCATTATAAAGTGCACATTTTGGGTTATAATTTCCCCCCCCCTCCCCCGCCAAAGGCCCAAACATCTTGAATCCCAAATTTTGGGGGTGGGGTAGAGTGGGGGGTTGGGGGGGGGGGGGGGGAAAGTATTTATTTGCCCCGGGGGCCCCTTTAGCATCTTGCCCACCCCACTGACTAAATGGGCCCCAAACAAAAAAAATGGTGTTTTATAAAACAAGGGGCCCCTTCGCGAACCCCTTTTTTTAGTCGCGTTGATGGTGAGATTTTTTTTTAAAATTTTTTTGTGCGTGGGGTCTCTTAATTTATTTTAAGTTCCTTGCCCAAAAAAATTTTTTTTAAAAATTTTTGGATTTAAATTTTTTTAAAAAGTTTGTACTAAAATTTCCCATTTGGGAAAATTTGAATGTAAAATACCTGGAGGCCCCAAAAACTTGCTTTTTTACGCATTGTGGGGATTTTATCAAGGTTTTTATAGTTACTTGTTATTATTATTTTAACCTAAAAAAAATTATATTTAAAAAAACCCATATTTTTAGGATTTTGGCTAAAATTTTTTTAAAATTGTTTCTTTCAAAAGGTTTCTAAATCACCCTAAACTAAGTTCATGTAAAATATGAATGTTGTAGCCCTACCCGTTTGGAAAGAATCGGTCCAAATGTCACGAAAATATCGCACAAAAAATCGAAACAAATCGTTGAAGTACGATATTTATAAGAGATATATATCTTCGATTATACCCAAAAACGTGGATGGTCTAAGTTCAGAGATTTCGAAGATTCCCTCCAATTTTCATCAATATCTCATAATATGCCGTTTTGCCCGGGTTTTGAGCGCCCAAAAAAACAGACTAAAAAAAAAAAAACAAAAAAAAAAAACATACAAAAAAACCAAACCCCAGTAATTTTTGGGGGGTCGGGGGAAATTGATGTCTTTGCTTTGCTCATCCCCAAAAATCTTTTATCACTATTAATTTTCTCTTTTTAAATTTCCCTTTGTAGCTATTACGAATAAAACGATAAAAATCACGATTTTAGTAGTAAGAATGAGAATGAGCACTTGAAAAAAAAATTTTTTGGAAATTTGAATTTTTTGTCTCAGGGAAAGTTTTTTTTTATACTATATAAAAAACCCTACTTTTCCCAAGGGACCATTTTACCTTAACCCCCTTTTACAACACCAACCTTAAAAAAACGAAAATTAATAGTGGTAAATTTTTAAAAGTTGTTTTTTTTCAGTTTACAGACAAATTAAAAAAAAGGCAAAAAAAAAAAAAAATTTGCATTTTAATTATTTGTGGGCAAACCGCCGTTGGGGAAAAAGATTTAAAATTTAGAGGAAAAAAAATGTAGTTCTTTATAAAACCTTTCGTTAAAAAAAAAAAAAAAAACGGACCAAAAATAGAAAACGCGTATAGAAATTCTAAGTTTTTTAAGCCGCCATCTTGGAAAATGGCGTCCTGTATAGATTGCCAGCGGGTCTCCTTATCTAATATAATTCTTTGTGTTCTAAAGAATAACTGTACGAAGCGGCACCTTCTTATCAAGATTTGCAGTTTATTTTTGTGAACCACTGCGCTGCAGCTTAGTGGGAGGGGAATGTACCAGTGGATCTCACCAGAGGGAACTCTAACCTGACCCCACCCGTCTAACAACAACTTTGACGGTTTCTTAACTAGGAAAACGCTTAAGTCCCACCGCGTTGATGGATGAGCTTTTTTGTAAGTTTTTAGTTTGCGTAGGACCACTTTTCCTTTGCAAGTGCTTTTTGAATGCATTGTAGGTGATTGTTGTCAAGTTTCTATTGTTACTTGTTAATTGTTATTATAAACCTAAAAAAACCCTCATATTAAACCTTTATTTCTATGGATTCTGGCTAACTTTTTCAATTTTTTTTACAAAAAGCAATACATCACCATAACCTTAATGTCCATGTGAAATATGAACGTTGTAGCCCCACCCGTTTGGTCAGAATCGGCCCAAATGTCACGAAAATATCGCGCTAAAAATCGAAAAAATCGTAAAAGTACGATATTCATGAGAAATATTTCTTCGATCGTACCCAAAAACGTAGCAAGTCTAAGTTCAGAGATTTCGAAGGTCCCCTCAAATTTTCATCAAGATCGCATATGCCGTTTGCCCGGTAGAGAGCAAACAAACAAACAAAAATAAAAAAAATATAAAAAAATAAAAAAATAAAAATAAAAATAAAAAATAAAAATAAAAAAAAAGTAAAAAAAATAAAAATAAACAAACAAATAAAAAAACACCCGAGCTAAATTTTTTGGGGGTCAGTGAAATTGAAGACTTCGCTTCGCTCATCCAATTATTGTATTCGTCCTCAACGATCTGTTGTATTTGTAGCTTCGCTCCTATTCTTGGATACTCCCCTCCACCCAAACTTAATAATAATTATTGAGTTAAAATTAAAATTACCACTTTACCAATACCATTCACGTTCGTCAAGACATCAAACGTTACGCTCGACAGTTCACAATATAATAACATAACTATACATTTCTGTGACTTTCATAATAACATCATTGTTTCTTTGTTGGTAGTATTAATTAAACGAGGGAGCGGAGCGACTGAGTGTCTCCATTCAACTCAAACGGCTCTCATTTCTGTGATTCTGTCTGTCTGTACGTCGAAAATCAGCCGAACCGCTGAACAGATTGCACTGAAATTTTAAACAGACATCCGGTACGAGTTTACTAAGAAACTGTTAACAAAATCAGCTTGATCCATTGCGATTAAAGCCTACAATAAATAAAAATGTGATTTTAATAATATCAATGGCATTTGTTTCATAGCAGTTTAGCGGGACGTGGTTAACGTGGCCTGCATGGCCTAGTGGTAACCATTTAGCCTACCGCACGGATGGATCGGGTTCGATACCCGTCAGTTCTAACTTTTTTTATATTTTTACACCCACATATTATTTTTGAGGGGTGTTAAATGGGAAATAAAAATTAGGTAATTTCGTTTTATCTTGGAAATTTGTTAATGTTTCACGCTAATACGTTTTGAATACGATTCGCATTTTGAATGTTCAATTTAAATAATTATTGTGGCAAGCAGAGTGAGTTCCTGTAAGGTGACCAGACGGTCCGGTTTTTAAGTCAAAACACTTGACTTACTCACTCGTTTAACAACGACTTTGGCGTTTCCCTAGTTAATTAGTATTAATCACTCTGCGATACTGTGTGGGTGGGTTAGCTTTTGTACATGGTGCACTTTCTTATGTATTTGTTTATATATCTCTTATATTTACTTGTCTTTGGTTTAATCTTAACGCCAAGAGGACAGCTGGCGTGCACCATGGTGCGACAAGGTGGGACGTCCATTGAACGTGGGTTCGAATCTCGCATAACTCATTGAATTTTGTGATGTCCTTCAACCTCATCTACCACGAATCGCCGCCTTACAGCCTCACACTCACATAACCTATACAGCATCACTAGAGGCGAAAGGAAACAGATAGGATACATCAATATTCAGAAGTCTGAACGCTTTGCCCTGGGATATTCCGAGGTCTGTTTAGTAGGCCAGGCCGGCCACATCTGCGGACATCCGCGTGGAATCTTCCTGGCAATGTAATCCTCTCGTACCAGCGTGAGAACAAGGAAGTGCGATACACAGCGTTTATTGATTTATTAGTGAGACAATTCATTTGATTTAATTTGTATTTCGACCTGATTACTTTGAATGATTAAGTTTTGTAGTCTACTTTTGTCCTTTTAAATTTTGGTTTGCGTTTTACTGTTGACTGACCTCTGTACATTTCACATATACTATTAAAGGGGCATTTAACCGCTAAACTCAAAAAATATATTTCATTCAGGCTAACTAGTAATGAATTTAGCAAGTAACAGAAAAATTATTGGGGCCACCATGACCTCCCAAAAAATTGTCAAACATGACATTTTTAGAGCTAGGTCCCATCGGCAAAAATCTCCCATAAGAAATAACATGGGGACGATCTTTATGCCCCGTGACCTTGGAGGATTTTGATCCAAAAAAATATTGGCCATTATTGACGTATTCTACAGCCTTTTCTGTAAATTCTCTATATTTTGTTTTGTAATTTGGGCAAGTAGTTCGGTCAAAATATGCTGATTACCAAGATGGGGTGTGATTTTGGAATGCATATTTTTGCGTGTTTGAGGGTATATTTGGGCACAGTTTCAAGACACGATGTTATAAAGGGGCATTTTAGATTGGTACTATGCTCTAGTATCTATGTGGACCAAAAAAGAAGCAGGTTAAAGCCGATTTTAGAAATTTCCCAAAACACCAATTTTCGCAAATTTCTGGATCAAAAAAATTAAAAAATTCGTGTTAAATCACAGTTACAAGATATAATTTTTTAAACTGTCATTTTAGTGTAGTATTGTGCTATAGATCACGTGGTAAAAAATAATTTTTTGGGTTTTTAGCCCCTTTAATTAATTTTAATATACTCTTCGAACAATTATTGTTTCGTCATCGGTCAACAATTATTGTTGACTGATTTAAAAAGAGGTCCACGCACGATTATACGATTATCTCTGGACGTGACTGTGGCTGTTCGGTCTCATGCTTCACGTGTTAATACTAGGAAGTAGACCAAGAAGTAAAGGCAAATTATCATATGCGATGAAGTATTTTTTGAAGTAGATGTGCAAAAATAAGAATGCCACAAATTTAAGCAACCTTAGATGGTTGGTTGGTTTTGACTCGCGCCTGGGGGCATTTTAAATTTAAATTTAAATTTTTATCGTGGGAAACCTGTTATAGGGTGCAATTAGCCCCTCTTCAGGTGAACTAGGTATGTGCGGATAGGAAATTGTGAAGAGATTTCCGAGGGCTATTTAAATGGACTCAATCCCTTGCATTCGCCTTAACGACTGAGAAAAACCTCGGAAAAAACTTTTAGTCAGAATTGCCGGTCTCGACGGGATTCGAACCCGGGACCTCCCGAATCAGAGTCGAGCGCTTAGCGCCCGAGCCAACACTGTCGGTACCTGGGGGCATGTGATTGTGGTGGATGCCTGCTGAGACCAAACCGGGCGAGGTCTATGGGCGACAATTGGTTATAACTTATAAGCTTAGTAAGTAGGCCCTAATATTAAGGGGTTGGCATATGGCAATAATTGACATTCTTTATGTGCGAATGGAGCCTTTTCTGATTTGTTACTAGCACCAGTCAAATAAGTGTTTTCACCAATAATCGTATTAATGTGAGTGGTAATTACTGAACAACATAATTATGTATGTTTTGTCATTTGTCAACATAGGTGAAGAGCACGGCTGTGTATCTGAAGCAAACTTTGTTAATTTATGTGTGGATAATGACTTGCTTTTTTTAAGTTCTATTTGGTGGCAATTATTGTACATACTCGGTCGTATCATACGTCAAACATAACAGAAATAATAATTTTGCATGCATCCGGGTCAAATACATGCAATTAAATGTTTTGTGGCGTGGCTTGTCGACGATTTTTAAAAAGTTGTGCGTTTAGATGAAACGACAATTTAGTAACAGAGAGAAGTCGCCAGTGCGATATAAAACCGGCTAACGAAAATAAACCCTGAGAACTTTGTAACCAGAAGCTCAGTAAGCATCCAACTACGTCACGAGTGGCGACGTCAAGCTCGCAACTTGCTCAAATATTGGCCGATTTCTTTGATTTTTTCCCCCGAAATACCTAAAATAGTTTAAGGTTTAACATAAGTTACACACAACGCTATGTGATAAACTGTGATAATATGCCTTTAAGGGACCTTCTCTTGACGCACAGAGTTTCAACTATCTCCTAGACGCATGACGATGAAAAACGAACGAACACGCCAAACGGTGGACAAGAAACGTAAGAAATCAAAGGATCATAAAAACCATTGCTATTGTACATACATACATCGAATACAGTCCTTCAATATACAGCTTACATTGAAATTTCCTTTGCTCTTCAATGTCAACAATATTATGGAAAACATTCTTCCAGAAATAAAAAATCTGTTTAAGTGATGAGTGTCACGCCTCGCGATAGAAACCAAACATGACCTCCGATTAACACGCGTATTTAAAAATACATTCAACTAGGATGGCACAATATGTTTTTGGTGACCCGTGGGGTCAAGGGGACGGATCTTTCTAGCATTTCCTTACTCGGCACCTCCACCAAGGTTTTCAATTTGTTTACTTCTTCGACATTCTGTAGGAGGGGAGGTCGTAGATCCCCCTACAGTGCTCGAAGAGGGCCAGGGGTTGCGGGGGCGGGGGAGGGGGAAGAGGAGCCGGGGTGGTAGTATATAGATGCAGAGTTTTTTAGTGGGAAAGGGACTAAGCTGGGGGGTTCGGGTAAGCATGAGGCCCCTAACTACAGTGCGGCATACGAAAATGGCAAAAATCAAGTTTTTAGAGTGCTTTTAGTTATTGTTATATTGTCGTTACTTTTTAGTCAATCGATTTCGATTACATATAAGGTACATTCATAAAAAATAACTGCACATAATATAATATTCTTGAAATTGATCAAGGAAGCTAAAAAGCTCAGCTCAGTTGCGCGGTAGTATGCTTGCTTTATACAAAAAAAAAATAAAAATAAAAATAGGTAAACCAAAGGAAAACCAATTTATGAATTAAAAATAACGAAGTGATGAGAAGATTAATCATAATAAGGATGTGAGATAATAAGATGATTATGATGGTTATTGGTAACAGTTTTTTACTGTATATTTGCAAGGTCCACAAAACACATCAAAAGAAGTAGGGGGCTGATTGCAATACTGAAAAAATGTAGAAACTAGAAGTCCACCTAAAACGATTCGAACACTGACTATATTAATAATCAATGGTGGGGGGGATTGGTGCCACACCTTGCCGCCATGTGCCGACGCGGTATATTGCATTTATTGCATCACAGTTGCACCCCCACAAACTGTTGATGTTACTGTTAGTGACATTTTCATCGTAGTTTGTAAACTGACTAACACAAGAATGGTAATTTCAGGTGCAGTGGTGCAGGTCCAGGAACGAGGATTGGGACTGTTTGGCTGCGGCCCGGCAACATGGGACGGGGTGGCAAAGGTCGAGGCAATGCACTGGATGGTGGACATCTTGAATCAGGAGTGGCAAAACACCACCTTTCTCCCGAACCTCACCATAGGTAAGTGTAATTGTAAGAATAAAAATAATCGCCAGGGCCCACTGAACAAGATCAAAGCTTCAAAGAGAGTTCCTTAAGAAATGCGATCGAGTAACTATAGGCTAAAAAAATATTATTCACGAACAAGTTGATCTGCTCGATTATGCACAACGTTATATTCGAAATTTAGTTGACCGACTTAATTCAAGTAGAATAAAATGACTGCATGTCTATTTCGTACTAAAAATTGGCACAATGGCGTAGAAAAGAGAATATACGCAGATTAAAGAAAAATCAGTCAGGTCAGCTTGTCAAGTGTCAAGGTGCTGGATACATGCGGCAGGTCTCGTGTGGCCGCAGCTCATGTGGTGGAGCTCCTGCCAATGCTCAAGGGTGATGCCAGTGAAGATGATGCCAATCAGACTTCTCAACCCACACTCCAGCTCGGTCTTGTGGATGGTGCAGGCCTCCTGAGCGATTTAGAAGTGCGAGAATCGCTTGAGAACTATCAAGTACCGGTCGTCAGTCTTGATGCTAGTTCTGCTCTACTGCCAGCTGAAGCCAAAGCAAAGGTATATCATAATCTTAATTATTTCTTATTATATTGTCTTATTGAGGCAGCTTGTACCCGAACCAAGTGTATTCTCAATTATTTATTCAAAATATTGATTTGTTGTTGTCTGCAATTGGTGCTTTTAGTTTAGGCTTTTGCCTCATTCCCTGCTGTTTTGCGTTTATCCCGTTTTAATCTCAATTTTTTGTTCGTATCATTTTGTCAAGTATATTTGCTACTTCCTCTCTTTAGCATGTCTCCCTTCTTGGCAAGTATTTTTGACGTGCATTTTTAGTCAATAGCTATTTTTCTCTGTACGATCCTCAGTGAGTTTGTTCTCACCACTACTTCTGTCCTGACCAAAAATATTATCTACATGAGTTCTCTATTATTCCATCTTACACTTTCGTGAATATTTTTCTATATTTTCTATAGTTATCGTACACAAGCAGTGCGATCCATCACTTATGACCTTATTCCTATGTGCGGTTATTCATCCCCAGTCGATCCTTTCTTCTGACATCCTTCAGCTTCTCCAATAAATGCTTGCATCGGCCATTCTGGCAAAACGACTTCATGTGCTCACTCTCTTACTTATATACTCCATTTACAATCACTAACTTCCTGCAAATGCTGGCCTTGTCACCCACCCAAACTCACCCAGTGGCGTATCCAAGAGGGGTGGCCGGTGGAGTGGAGGACAACCCCCCTTTTTCTAAAGAAAAGTGTGAAAGTGCACTTAAACGTTTCAATGGAGAACTGTTTTATCGCAAAACCAAAGGCAAATTACCATCCGACCAAAAGAGGATTTTAGTAGATACAAAGTTGGTTATCGTGATGCTTTAAATCGCACAGATTTTCACCAAAATGACCTTGAAGGTGAAAATATTTCAGAGGTTAAACCCCCTGGACCCCCCACTTAGGGTTCGGTACATCTATGAATTAATTTGTTTAACCACCCTTTATGAATTCCTGGATACGCCACTGGACTCACCAAGCCACCCTGTACTTTCTTTTGATGCTGCTGCCTGTTGCATATAATTATACATACGTGGATCTGAGTCGTGTTTGCCGGGCAACGCACATAACGTGTATAAAATCAGCCTCGGTATAAGTTAACACGAAAACACCTTTACGCATTGGCACATGCAAATAACTGGCGTTTTACTTTTTCCGACCATTCAATAGGTTAAGGCGTGCACGAAAAGTGTTGGTATTTCTCTCTTTAATGTATTCTTGTCTGTATCTATTGGAAAAAATATTAATTAAACATGTGTTTCAAGATAAAATTGGATTAGTGGTGATGGTTGACTCATGCAGTACAGTCTTAGGAAGTAATTAAATTGGTCACGATTGATCAGTAAATAATCATGTAATATTGCATCCGTAATGACTCGACTTGACTCTACCCAAATATCCAGTTAATAACGCATCATGCAAATGATCATTTCTGATTCTTTTTATGAAGTTACCCAAATACCCAAATATCCAGTATGAATCGTTTATTGTTGAAGGGATATAACATCAAAGTTAGTTCTGAGTAACTAAAAAAACTTGTGCAGATATCCATGAATCCAGTTGTGACATATTAAATTGCCATATTTGAAAGTTACTGATATAATTGACTTGCAGAATAAGTTTTTACAAAATAAACATACGGGTGGTCAAACCATGGACTTATAATAGTAACTGGCGGTCAAACAATGAGAGGGTCAACACAGTGGACTTTACACCCTTTATCAATTAACGGAAATTTATTTCGATTTATGTTTTTTGGTTTCTACAGACTAAAATTATTAAATAACTAATTTTAATCGTAGCTATCTGTGGAAAAGTGACCATCACTGCCTGCTAGACGTTTTTCTATTACGTTTATATTCTAGAAAATGGTCCATATTTTGTTGTTGAAAAGGGTACAAGTCATATGACATAACCTTTCAACATCAAGCCGTTCAAGCGGACCATGTTTTTAGCAGTATTGAACACAAGGACAAAACTGACTTTAACCATTTCTTCACCAAACGATGCGGCGTCCCCCATTTAGTTAAATTCGATTATCCACTCATTTTGTCCAAAAGTTGACTTATATCCCTTTAACAATATCGCCTAGCGGCGAGAAAATATCATTAAAATAAATAATTGAACAATAAACGATTAAGTTAATACCGCATCATGCAAAAGATCCTTTCTGCATTCTTTTTATTAAGTTCTACTTAAATATCTAATTAATAACGTATCATGTAAATAATCCCGTTTTACATCCGTAATAATGAGTTACCCAATTATCCCAACTATCCGTAATAGTTGAGTTCAACCCAAATATCCAGTTAATAACGTATCATGTAATTGTAAATAATCCTGTTTTACATCCGTAATTAGTTCTACCCAAATATCCATGGAGTATCACGTAGGTCGTAGATAATTCGTTTGCATCCGTACTAAGTGGATTCTACCCAAATATCCAGTTAATAACGTTTAACATAAATAATTATGAGATGTTGTAAGCTTTCACGACCCGTAGATGTCTTCTGAATGATCCCTGGGCTGTTTCGTCGTATCGATGATGAGGCACTGCTCGACGAGCCCAGGATCATACAGAAGACATAAATAATTATGTTTTGCACTGTACTTATTTATTTCTAAAAATAACCACTATCTTAATTTTATAATTTCCATTCTCAAGGTTTGATTGGACATCAATCATTGAGGCTACATTATTGTTGCAGGCTCTTCTGGCTATGGTGAGGTCCCTGGAGTGGTCAAAGATTGCAGTCGTTCATGACAACAGCTATTCCAGTTCCCAAATGTTGCAAATTCTAACACAATATTCTCCTTCCAATGGTCCTGAGCTCCTCGTCGACGTTCAATCTTACGTCCCTTCATACGAAACTGGTCCACATATTACCGAGTACCGGTACCTGGAAGATAACATCCAAGCTCTTGAATTGATGGAATCATCGATACAAACTGGATTGCCAGTTGTTTTCCTCATGAGTCCGTATGGTGCCCAGCCGCTGTTAGAATCTTTCCGCAACCACTGGAACTCGAGTTCTCCAAAGTCCAATGCAAACAGCGAAGAAGATGTGAGACCTACACGTGAGATTCAGTTGTTGTTCTCGAACCTGCTAACTCACAGAGAGCTCGAGCTGATTCCAGGGTACGTGAAGGTGTTTTCGTTGGCAGTCTGGCCCAGCAGAATAACACCATTTGAACATTACTGGATTCGCCGCATCACAGAAATGAAGGTTAGTGAAATATCGGTAGCGGAAACAGTGACGTAGAAAGATGATCCTATAAGGTAAATCCACACTCAAATCGAGACATATTTTGTCATCTTTATCCGTTTATTGGCGGCATTTAATGGCTTGAGGAGAGCATACAAAACATACTGGTAGGTGGAAAGCTAGGATAAATCCATTTGAAACAGCAATAGCTTACAATTAGTGTTGTATTTTATTTCGTCCAATAGAAATGCAAAGCATACAAATATTATTGTGAGAGTCATCATGGCATTAAGAAGTATTATGCATATAAGTATAATGTAAGTTACTACTTACTAGCTAAGTTTTACATAAGATAATATAATACTGTTCAAATAACTTTATAACAGTATTATTAATTACGATATCAAATTTAAAAAAACAAGCCTTCAAAACAATGCAGTTGTTTTGCAACTTACTTGTGCAACAATCGTATACGTGTGGGAATCTTCAATACAGCAAAATTATTATCCATAAAAACATCTGTCTAGAGTACTTTTGTGTCGATTGATGTTCTCATTTCTTCAGCTACTCAGATGTATTTCACTAAGTAAGAATATTCATGGATAATGAAGTCTGTATAACTTGAAGCTATAACAATATTCGAAAGAACGTGTCCCGCGAACGGGTACCTTCAACTTGATAAAGTACCAATACTCTTCATGTAAGCTAGATCTGATGTGATCGAAATAGGGAGCAAGGCTTACAGTCTTCATACTATGTTTGCATCCAGCTTTAGGGACTTCTTGTTGGTGGATAGGGAGCAAGGCTTACAGTCTTCATACTATGTTTGCATCCAGCTTTAGGGACTTCTTGTTGGTGGATAGGAAGCAAGGCTTACAGGCTTATACTATTTTTTCATCCAGCTTTAGGGTCTTCTTGATGGCGGAGGAGTCGGGTGAAGCTAGTTCCGCTCTCGACTCCCAGGGTTAACGACAAATCCTTCTCGAAGGTCAATTTCAATTAAATAATCTCATGTCTATCAGAGTTTAAATTCAGTTTGTATCGTAAGACCTAACACAAACACAGACAGTTTGCACCTATGTAAAACTTCGTATACATCCGACTATATCGTCCGACGAAGATAATTGTTATCTCAGTACACTGTGCTGCATGTTGGCGTTAGTGAAGATAATTTTTACCAAATTGTTACGCCAAAAGTAAGTGCAAGTATGTCTGTGTCAGTGTAGGACCGTAAGGATGGACTTTCGAAAATAACTCGCGTATATAACGAATGTTTCATCTATATGCATACTGAGGACCCATGTATACACTTGCCCACTTCCATATAATTATTAACTAATTTAGAGGGGCATTCAACCTCTATTATTGTGGCGGGGCATCCTTGACCTTGGAGGATTTCAGTCCAAAAACATTTGAGCAATTATTGACGTTTGGACTACCTTCACTGTAAATCCACTGATTTGTTTGCGTAATTTGGGAAGTGGTTCGGTCAAAATACGCCAATTATGCTTACCAAGAAAGGGTGTAAAATGTTTGTGTGTTTTAGTGTAGTTGTGCACAGTTTCAAGATACAAGTTTCTAAAGGAACATTTTAGATTGGTACGGTGTTCTAGGCAGGTATATATGTAAAACAAAAATAAAGCAGGTAAAAGACGATTTAAGAAATTTCACCAGCCAATTTTCGCAAATTTCAGGTTCAGAAATCTTTAAAAGTTCGTGTAAAATCACAGTTACAACTTTTTTACTTTTCCTTTTAAAGGGGTATTCACCCGCTAAACTCAAAAAAATATTTCTTTCACTATAACTATAGTTATGAATTTAGAAATTAACATAAAAACTATTGGGTCCACTAACCCCCCAAAAAGTGGTAAAACTTGGTATTTTTCGAGCTAGGTCCCATCGGCAAAAATCTCCCATATGAAATAACGTGGGGACGATCTTTGTGCCTCGTGACCTTGGAGGATTTTGATTAAAAAAATTGGACATTATTGGCGTACTCTACAGCCTTTTCTGTAAATTCTCTTTAGTTTGTTTTGTAATTTGGGCAAGTGGTTCGGTCAAAATATGCTTATTACCAAGAAAGGGTGTGATTTTGGAATAAATATTTAAGTGATGTGTGTATATTTTGTGCACAGTTTCAAGACACGATGTTTTGTAAAGGGCCATTTTAGAATGGTAAGATGCTCTAGTATTTATGTGGAACGCCAATTAAAATTGTCACAAATTTCTGGATCGAAAAAAATGAAAAATTCGTGTAATTTTTATTGTTGTTTTTTTATTATTATTTTATTGGATGTATTTCATACAAACTCGGTTAAAACCGGAGCTAACATGTTGTGCGGACTTACGTCAAGTACTTCCATGTGTACCTATTACATACATTATTACTTTTGTCTTAACTCTAACTAAAATAAGTCATTTATAAATTCTAATATTGTTTGTAGATGATGTTTTCTTTCTGCTGTGTACGGTCGTGGCCGATTTCTCGTCGCCATCCTAGCATTTGCTCTTCGGACTATGGGAAACCACGAAAACCATGTCAGGATGGAAGCTGTCTCGAAATCTCGAAGTATCATTCTTAGTTTAGAAATTTACGAACTATTCTACACGTGTTGAGTATTACTGCCTTTTGAGTCTCGATGTATACATTGGGTTGAAGATCTAGTTGTTTAATGCTTTCATGTAGATTCTTCGGTATGATGCCGTTGGCTATTATTATTATTATTATTATTATTATTATTATTATTATTATTATTATTATTATTATTATTATTATTAGGGTGGGTGCCAAGTGATCCAAATCCCAACTGATCCAAATCCCAAGTGATCCAAAATAATCGTCAAAGAATTCGAATTAATATATTAATATAAAAATAAAGTAGTGTTTTTGCCCAAGTGATCCTTCACCCAACTGATCCAAATGTAAATAATCATCGAAATATTAAATATTCTAAAACAAATAATTCTGTTTTGGATCAGTTGGGTTGTTTGGAAATAATAAAATAATAATATAAATATTACGGTGACGTCAGAAACAACCCAACTGATCCAAATGCGCGCGCAGCCGGCGAGCACGGCTGGTACACTAGCGCGCGCAATGTGGAAATGCGGGCTTAGGGATCAAGATGACTCATCATTCATACTTGGACGATTTAGAAGTGTGAGTACATCAAATCGAACGAAAAAACTACGGGGATTCTGAAAATCTAGCTCCCAAGGTTTTAGGTACAAGATTTATCGAACGTTTTACAATGTACAAATGAAAAAATGAGTTTTCTTGAATATTGACATTAAAATTCGATAATCCATTTCGTCAAATTAAAAAAAAACTATTCAATCCATAGCGCTTGCTTGCATTTACGGATTGAATTGTTCGGGGAAGGTCTGAGACTTTTATTGCACCACGATGCACATTATCAAAATTATTAAATTCAACCAAGTAATTTCGTTTCATTAGAGACGGCGGAAATAAGAAAACTTTGCTGTTGTAGCAGCAATGTATCATTAACGCTCATCCATCAACGTAACTGAAAATGGCGATCGCGAAGTCCAAGTAATATCAAAATAATTAGTTTCGCGTTATCTCTGGCAGCCTTTTAGTCATGTTTCGTTTTTTTTTTTTTACAATTAACATGACTGTCATTGACTTGTTTTTTTTGGTAAAGATTTGTACCTAGTAGGCTCTACTTGGCGATTGGAACAACACAATATTTAGCAACAAAGTTTATTTCAGGGATTATTAAAAATAAATATCACTAACTAATCTTTTGCGGATTTTAGCGAATTTTGGATATGTTATTGGTATAGACTATAGATGGCATTTTTTGAAGAGAATCGTACCATTAAACCATCGTTGCATTTTGTTTGGTCTAACTCAGTTTTGACTAGATTATTGTATGCGGAAGATAAATACACAATGTGTAGGTTGTCTTGTCACGTGTATAAATGCAGAATCAATTTACTGCGAGCATTAGCATTAGACACATAAATTTTTGTATTTCAGACTCACAACATGTTGTAGTCGGATTAATTGAAGTTGGCTTCGCTGACTACTAGACCGAGAGCCAGTGACAGTTTCTATTGCCTCATAAGGTACATATGTTTGAAACATTGGAGTAGAAGCGGAAATTCAAGTCATTTTCAAAAATGCGCGTCTTACGAGTCAAACGTGGGGGCGGTTTACCCGTCAGACGCCCCCAAAGTGGGCCCCAAAAAGGGTCAAATCTGCCCTATTAAGTATACATGAATAAAACATACGAAACTTTATAAAATAAGTTAGCCCAAAAAAGAATATCACTCGTACAAAGAGCTGCGTTGGGCCGTTGACCCGTCAGATGCCCCCAAAGTGGGCCCCAAAAAAAGTCACATCTGCCCTCATGAGGTATACATGATTCAAACATACGTCATGGTGTATAAAAAGTTACCAGGAAAACGAATATCACTCGTCAGACGAGCTGCGTTGGGTCTTTGACCATTAAGTAACCCCGAAGGGGCCCTCAAAAAGGTTGATTTTGTCCCCATAGGGTAAACATATTCAAACATATGTCTTTTTATAGAGTCAGTTACCAAGAAATCGAATATCACTCGTCAGATGGGTTGCGTCTTGCGTTGGGGCTTTGACCCGTTAGGTTACCTCCAAAGTGGACCCCCAAAGATGTCAAATCTGCCTTTAAGACTGTTTGCCAAGCTCGGGCCAACTTTTTACAATGTTAAATGCCCACGTAAAGCATGCTTGATCATCAAATCCCTCTAATTTCACATACAGAACGTACCGCTTATTACCTTTAATTTTCAGCCAAAAATCTGTATTTTGGGAGGCTGTTCAGAAAGGATGAGCGTATGTCGCTATCAAAGCACATTTTGAGATTTCAAATAATTATCTCCTACACAAAATCGGTAAATTTCTACAAATTAACAGTGTTGTCATATTTACGGTCATTTAATAAGAAAAGTGAGCAATATTTGGAAAATGTGCCTAGATACCCCCTATTACACATTGTTACTTAACATTTTGTTGCAAAGGACAACCCGATAGGACCACCGATAGAGCTTCCAAGTGATCCAGAGTCCAGACTTTACCTCTGCGCTCTGCGTCAAAGCCTGGTTTTCTCGAGCTTGCCCCAGAGCATGGCTCTGCTAATCGTAAAAGGCGATTCAAGAGAAAAAGTCCACCTCGCAAACATCAGCTAGTAAGATGGGTAGTATATTACTCCCAAATCTAGAGACGAGCTCTGGCAATCGTCGTCGGGGACCTTGCCCCCTTCCCTTGACTAGTTCTCCAACGACGATGACAATGACATAATGAACGATGACAAAGACGATGACGACCGCGACGTGAGAGACCCTTTCCTCCCCTTACCTGTGGCTGGTTCTGACCAGCATGGGCCCTCTCCCCCCCCCCCCCCTAGGTTAGAGTGGTGTATTATGACCTAACGGTTGACACGTCCTAAATCCAAATAATCCAAAAAGTCTTAAGGTATACATAATTGAAACATTCGGCATTCTATAGTAAAAGTGACCATGAAAAAGAATATTACTCATCATTATTTCATCATTTTTGGTATTTATGTAGGCCAATATTATATATATATATAATGTCATATATAATATGTTAAACCTTGGTTTTATTGTAGGCGACAATGACGCTGTTAAATTGGTTCCATAGACAGAAATTTAAAAAATGCCATTATGTATAATATATAGAGATGTTAAATACATAGCAAGATGGTTCCTCTATGATCTGTCCCCGTCGTCACTTGATGAGATTATGCAATGCTATTTAGAAGAAGAGAATTCGATGAGGATGATGTTGACATAGATATTTTGGAAGCAGCGTTAAAGTGATGAATGTGATTACAGTTTTAATTTTTTCACAATTTATTTATTCTAATGCTCAATTGTCTTTAATGAAAAGTATTTGCATGTTTCAACGCAAGTAAAAGATTATTACGTATGTTATGATATGATGATGATGATGATTACTAATAAAATGTTAAAGCGTACAAGCGTACAGTGATTACGAATGTGGTAAAAAGTTTGATATTTGAAGTTAATTATACCAAACCAATTTATATATCCTAATCTTCAATTGTTTGTAACTTATAAACACTATTTGCATGATTTAACACATAAAAAATTCTTACTTATGATATGATGATGATTACTTCTGAAGATTACTATGATAAAAAGTTCAAACATACTGTGATAACGAATGTATGGAAGTTTTGATGTTTGGAGTTAATTATGACTTACCAATTTATATATTCTAACCCTCAATTGTTTGTAACTTATAAAAACTATTTGCATGATTCAACACATATTAAAGATTTTATATATGATGATAATTACGTAACTTCTGATGATTATGATCTCATTACTTATTTCATAAAAGTAAATGATTGTCAATGAACAATGATTATCTTGTATCGTTATACAATATGCAAAAGTTTAAGCTAATCTGTGATTTAAAAGTCAGAAACCGTCATAGTATCATGCAACAAGTAGTAAATTAAACACAGAACTCTTCATAGGTTAAAAAAAAAAAATTACAACACTCTTTACAGTTTACACCCTAACATACTATACATACACCATTATTATTTAAATAATTACCATAAGACGAAGTTAACATGTCTTCCTGATTTATTCATCGATCTATATCCCCAAAAAATTAAAAAAAAGTGGTAGTTGCAGGGCTCAATGACCCAAAATATGCATAAACATCATGACTACATATTATCGCCACGAATCCGATTAAATCCAACATAATTTCGTAAGTATTCGAGACAAAACATTTTTTTTAACATTTTTTTTAGGGGGGGAGGGGAGGGGGGAAGTGGCGGGTGAGGGCATAACACAGCCAGTCTGACAAGTGATATTCTTTTCCGAGGTAAATTTTTCTATAAAATGCCGTATTTGATATGATCATTTTTAGGGCCCAATTCCGGGGCCGTCTGACGGGTCAAAGTCGCAACGCAGATCGTCTGACGACTAATATTAGTCCTCCTAGTAATTTTACCTTTACAATGACGTATGTTTGAATCATGAATACCTTATGAGGGCAGATTTGACCTTTTTTGGGCCCACTTCGGGGGCGTTGACGGATCAAAGCCCCAACGCAGCCCGTCTGACGAGTGATATTCGTTTTCCTGGTAACTGGCTCCACAGATAATAGAGTACACTACGTGCTGGCTCTATAAAATTACGAAGCCTATGTTTGAATTATGTATTATCCTACGGGGGCAGATTTGACCATTTTGGGGGCCCACTTTGGGGGTTATCTAACGGGTCAAAGCCCTAACGCAGCTCGTCTGACGAGTGATATTCGTTTTCCTGGTACCTTTTTCTATAAAATGACGTATGTTTGAATCATTCATACCTTATGAGGGCATATTTGTCTTTTTTGGGGCTCACTTTGGGGGTTACCTAACGGGTCAAAGCCCCAACGCAGCTCGTCTGGCGAATGATATTCGTTTTCCTGGTAACTTTTTATACAACATGACGTATGTTTAAATCATGTATACCTATTGAGGGCAGATTTGACTTTTTTTGGGGCCCACTTTGGGGGGCGTCTGATGGGTCAACGGCCCAACGCAGCTCCTTGTACGAGTGATATTCTTTTTTGGGCTAACTTATTGTATGAAGTTTCGTATGTTTTAATCATGTATACTTAATAGGGGCAGATTTGACCCTTTTTGGGGCCCACTTTGGGGGCGTCTGACGGGTAAACGCCCCCACGTTGACTCGTAAGACGCGCATTTTTGAAAATGACTTGAATTTCCGCTTCTACTCCAATGGTCCAAACATATGTACCTTATGAGGCAATAGAAACTGTCACTGGCTCTCGGTCTATACATGACGTGGCCGGCCGTAGTTTAAACCCACTGGTTCAAAGAACCCCACTTGAATTACATATTTTATTTATAAAGGGAAGAATGGTAACAATAATACAATATTGATTGGCTAATAATTCGTGATTTTCAAGTGAATGATGAGATAATCTACGTTGACAACGTTTGAAACACGACCGAATTTATTCATATATTGTTTTGTATTTATTCATATATTGACATCATGTTAATCATGTCATATCGCATACTCTCTTCAAAAGGTCACTTATACACTATATATTAATTCTTAGTTAATAATATTATTAAGCCAACCTTTCACATCACAATAATAACATATTTCTCAGGGTCATTAATCGGGAAACACTCCCGTAGGTGCAATTGATTATATGGAAATCAACCCTCAAATTACAAAATCCATCTCAGCCGGATATCAAACCCAGGACTCCCAATTGCCGGTTGGGTGTTTGAAGGCGCGTAGGAACGTTTTGAAAGTTGGGGTGGGGGATATTTTTAATATATTGTGTGGGCTGTAACTGGGGTTTGGGGCGAAGCCCCAGCCTTTCACCATTTTACAGTTTTTCGTCATGTTTTAACTGCACTCGGACTCTGTAAACGATGTTTTACAGCAACTATCTGCGATCTATAAACTAAAAAATGAACGTTTAGTGGTCCTTTTTAATAAATTTCAAGCTATTTTTTTATGTAATGACGAAGCATACAGGCAAACATATTCGTTTTACCAGGTTATTGACTGTCAAATTGTATAAGTGTATGTGCATATTTTCTACGAAAATTGTGGGATTAATATTAAACTCAAGTTAGTTTTGTCCCCCTGCCCCCTCCCCCAGTTCCTACGCCACTGCCTAAGTTGAAGGGATCGTTTACCTCTTTCTTTTATGTATAGGTGTTCCCAAACATCTATATTTTTCCTAAGTAGACTCTATTTACAACAAATTCTGTACCGAAATTAATCATAATACCCTATACTAATTGTTAAATGTGTAAGTAATGAAATAGACAGCGTTCGACTCGGCCTCGGCCGGTAGATAGATCAACAGTTTTGGGAGTACCTAGATACATGTATCTAGATACTGTATCTAGGTCATTGTGTGTACCTTTACCTATACCTAGATATAAATAAAATATGTATCTGTACCTGTATCTAGATATATATTTTTGTGTATCTTGCAAATTCAGATACATGATACTTTCAACCAAATTAATTACATTTTAATATGCACATTGTTATTAAAATTCTAGATTTGGTTATTTTGGTACATCGTTGTCGACTTTTTCCCCGTTTTCCGGAGCCAGAGACTGGTTCTTTTTGAAAATGTGGATTTTAAATCTATGTTGTGTTGGAATGTTCTTCTAAACAAAAGCATATAATAAGTTATATTATATGTACCCTGCATACTCGGAACGATATAATCGAAAAGCGATTAGCTAATGAGCCTAAAAAGGAAGAGTATAAACATTAAACACTGCTCAGAAACCTTACCTGACCTTTTCACATCAGTAGGGCACGTACCATCGTTTAGATCAAGCGTTCATAGACATTGAGATTGGTGTAATAGTAATAGGTACCACTACAACAATGAGCCGACTTTTTCTGAAGCTCGTCGGCTACAGGTTTCGAGGTTTATTTTATTTATTTTTTTATTAAGGCGTTTATTTCGAAATTTTAGTTTGGAAAACAGAGCAAAACATAAAAAATGGGGTTATAGATTATTGATGGGCGTAGCGAGCGAAGCGAGATTCCATTTCATTTACACTGGAGAAAAAAATCCGGAAGGGATTTTTTTCTTCCTTTTCTTTCTTTTGAATTATTTGTTGTTTGTTTTAAACACGTTCCGGCTAAACCGATACTCCAATGAGGATGAAATTTTCTTGAGGCCTTTCTAAATCTCTGAATTTAAAAACCCTGCCACGTTTTTGAACGCAATCGAAAAATTATTACTCATAAAAATCGCAATTTTTAACGATTTTTTTCGATTAAAAAAAATCCTTCGACTTATAACACCTACATTAGGGTGACCAGAACGCCCCCGGTTTTCCCAGGACAGTCCCGGTTTTTTTTCGGGTATCTGTCCCGGTGTCCCGAGAGACACCACCCGGAATGAAATTGTCCCGGGATTTGTCACAACAAATAAAAATCTCCTATTTTCCGTGAAAATTCGTTAATTTTCACTTTTCAGTATTCTTTGAGCGCGAAGCGCCGTTCTTTTTTAAAAGTAACCACTCGCGCAGCAGACAACAGAGTATTCTTGCAACGCGAGACGCGCCCAAAAGAGGCCGCGCTCGCCGCCCCCCAACGGCCCAACCCACTCCACTCTCGAGAAGCAAGTTGCAACCTTGAGACAGCCTAGGCAGAGGCTATCCTACTGTGCAGTGCACGCGGGGTTTGTTTCGTGACTTTCGTCAGCCTCGCTCTGATTGAGCTACTGTTCGGTTGGGGGTTGTGTCTGTCAGTGATATTGTGCCGTGTGGGTGGGGAAGCATTATGCCGAAACCGAAACGGAAATGTTCGTTTCAAGAAAAATATTCGGCCGAGTTGGCACTTCATTAGGAAAGGACTATTTATATTTTGCTGGGACCTGCCCTTTTCTACTTGCACCACACTCTCAAGCAAAGGCCAACCCCCCAACCCCACCTGTCTCAGATCTCACTACAGGCTATCTTGGGGGAAAACTTACCCTAAAATTTTCCGCCTCCGCGGCGGGGGTTTTCGCCCCAGACCCCGGTTTTAGCCTACGCAAGTCCATAAAAAAACGGAAGTACATGTGTCCCGGTTTTTAACTTTTAGGATTATGGTCACCCTAACCTACATGCTTTATCCGATTGTAATGATTTTTACACAGAACCTTTATTTTATGAATTAATATTTTTTTGAGAAATTTGAGCGAATCAAAAATTATTTCTTATGAAAATCACAGTTTTACGATTTTTTTAAATTTTTTAAACTTTTCTTCAACTTATAAACACCTATATGCTTTATCCGTTTGAAATGACTTTTTTACGGAATCTTAATTTTATGAATAATTCATAAAATTGAGTAAAATAAAAAAATAAAAAAATAAAAAACAATAATTGATATATTCTGTGAAATTTGAGCGGAATCGAAAAATTATTTCTCATGATAATTGCCAATGTTACGATTTATTTTTTTATTTTTTTAAATTTCTTTTAATTTATAGCCCCTACATGCTTAATTCGATTGTAATAATTTTTTTCAAAGAACCTTAATTTTTATGAATTAATATTTTTGGGTGTGAAATTTCGAAAAATCGAAATAATATTTTCTTATGAAAATCGCAATTTACGCTTTATTTCGTGTTTAAACAATTACCCCTCATCCAACAACGCGCCTGAAAAAAGCGTTTGCGAAACTTCCTTGTTATAGATTATACCCTGAGTAGTACATACCTTATTAGGGAGGATAATCCTACCTCCTAAAAACATAGCAAATTACTAAGGATTAGGCGGCTCGCTAAACACTAAATGCTCATCCATAAAACGCAAGCACACAAGCATTCGTGATAATTTAATAACAATGCGCTTCCATGAGAAAAAGTTGTTTGGACTTTTTCCCGAAAAACTGTGGTTTGACATAAATTCAAATTGAGGCTTTGTTATGGAACGGAACACGAAAACCAATGGCTTGTTATTTACATTTTTGTTTATGTACATCATGGTTTCAATGCATGGCTTAATTTTTTCTAAAAACTTCTAACGGAAATGGTAGCCAGATGGCAAGCGCTAGTGGGGGGAATGGATTGTTATAACTATTTAATTTGACGAGTTGGATTATCTAATTGTTTACTTAATGTAGATTTTCAAGGAAAACCACACTTTTCAATTTGTACATTGTAAAACGGAAGGGAAATGCTGAAGTCAGCGATTTGGGGTTTCGATTTTCGGAATCCTCATAGTTTTTTCGTTCGGGCATGATGTCCGACACTTCCAAATCCCTCAAGGACGAACTCAGATGTCATCTCATTACTCCCAAACGATTTTCCTGGAAAACCACACCCTTTTTAATTTGTACATTGTAAAACGGAAGGGAATACTGTAGTTATCGATTTGGGGTTTCGATTTTCGGAATCCTCCATAGTTTTTTCGTTCGACATGATGTACCGACACTTCCAAATCCTCGAGGACGAACTCAGATGTCAATCTCATTCCTCAAGCCCGCACTTCTACGTTGAGCGCGCCAGTGTACCAGCCGCGCTCCGCCACTCCGCCGCGATTTTGGATCAGTTGGGACGGCTCTGACGTCACGCTAATACTTTTTATTATTATTTTAATAAAACCGAAACTTTCCCAACTGATCCAAATCCCAACTGATCCAATTTTCCAAGTGATCCAAACCTGGTTTCGGTGCATTTGGATCACTTGGGCTCTGGACCAGTTGGGAATTAAATTATTTTTCAATTTAATTTTGGATCACTTTTGGGGTTTTTTTATCAGTTGGGATTTTGGATCAGTTGGGGCCGGTCCCTAACAATAATAATAATAATAATAATAATAATAATAATAAAAATAATAATAATAAATAATAAAAAATAATAATAATAAAAAATAAAATAATAAAAAATACTAATACAAGATGCGACAGTAAACGATCAATGTAGAAAATGTAGTGCAAAGGGTGAAACAATCGAACACATCATATCCGGGTGCAAGTCACTATGTCAAACAGATTACCTCTACAGACATAACCAAGTAGCTAACATTATTCATCAAAAACTAGCAATCAAGTACAACCTCATTGACACCACACACCTTAAATACAAATTACAAACCAGAGAAAGTACTAGATACTAGTAAAGATTACAAATTTATTATGACCGCACAGTTATAAAAAGACCAAACGATACATCAAAAACAGACCGGATTTAATAATAAATTTACAAGAAGAAACAAGAACAAACTACCCTTATTGACGTTGCTATCCCAATGTTTCCATAACGTCGAGACCACGTGGAAAGAAAAAAATTGACAAGTATAGTGAACTTCAATTGAGATCAAGAAGATGTGGGAAACAGAAAAGGTAAATACAATCCCATTCATTATATCAGCCAACGGCATTTAATACCGAAGAAGCTACATGAAAGCATTAAACAACTAGATCTTCAACCCAATGTATACATCAGAGACCTCAAAGGCAGTAATACTCCAAAAACGTGTAGAATAGTTCGTAAAGTTCTAAACTAAGAATGATACTTCGAGATTTCGAGACAGCTTCCATCCTTTACATGGTTTTCGTGGTTTTCCCATAGTCCGAAGAGCAAATGCTAGGATGGCGACGAGAAATCGGCCACACCGAAAACAGCAGAAAGAAAACATCATCTAAAAAACGACATTACAATTTATAAATGACTTATTTTTTGTTAGAATTAAGACAAAAGTAATAATGTATGTAATAGGTACACATGGAAGTACTTGACGTAAGTCCGTACAACATGTTAGCTTTCCCGGGTTTTAACCGAGTTTGTATGAAATACATCCAATAAAATAATAATAATAATAAAAATAATAATAATAATAATAATAAACCCAAATAATTAAACCCACTGTCGCATATGCTTAACGATCGACCCTACGGGTTTAAAATTAAGGACAATAATGTGGTATGTCCACATTCCCACCTACTACAGGATGCAAAGTTTTATGCTAATTTGTCAAATAAACAGTCTATCAATACAACTTAAATTAGTCAGATATCTGCATGAGTTTGGAGTAGACAAATGTAAGACGCTACATATCTAAAAGGGTTAGGTTACACAAGCAAGAGGGTTGCTAGATGATGAAATATGATTGGAATACTGGACCGATGAATGACTTTTTACGAAAGAAATCATTTATAAATAAAAAATAAAAAAAATAAAAAACAATAATGATATATTCGTGTGAATTTGAGCGGAATCGAAAAATTATTTCTCATGATAATTGCAATGTTACGATTTATTTTTAATTTTTTAAATTTCTTTAACTTATAGCCCTACATGCTAATTCGATGTAATAATTTTTTCACAGAACCTTAATTTTATGAATTAATATATTTGTGTGAAATTTCGAAATCGAAATAATATTTCTTATGAAAATCGCAATTTCCCGCTTTTTCGTGTTTAAACAATTACGCTCATCCAACAACGCGCCTGAAAAGCGTTTGCGAAACTTCCTTGTTATAGATTATAACCCTGAGTAGTACATACCTTATTAGGGAGGATAATCCTACCTCCTAAAAACATAGCAAATTACTAAAGGATTAGGCGGCTCGCTAAACACTAAATGCTCATCCATCAACGCAAGCACACAAGCATTCGTGATAATTTTAATAACAATGCGCTTCCGATGAGAAAAGTGTTTGGACTTGTCGAAAAAACTGGGGTTTTGACATAAATTCAAATTGAGGCTTTGTTATGGAACGGACACGAAACCACTGGCTTGTTTTTTTACATTTTGATATGTACATCATGGTTCAATGCATGGCTTAATTTTTTCTAAAAACTTCTAACGGTAAATGGTAGCCAGATGGCAAGCGCTAGTGGGAGAATGGATTGTTATAACTATTTAATTTGACGAGTTGGATTATCTAATTGTTTACTTAATGTAGATTTTCAAGGAAAACCACACTTTTCAATTTGTACATTGTAAAACGGAAGGGAAATGCTGAAGTCAGCGATTTGGGGTTTCGATTTTCGGAATCCTCATAGTTTTTTCGTTCAAACATGATGTACCGACACTTCCAAATCCCTCAAGGACGAACTCAGATGTCATCTCATTACTCAAGCGATTTTCCTGGAAAACCACACTTTTCAATTTGTACATTGTAAAACGGAAGGGAAATACTGTAGTTATCGATTTGGGGTTCGATTTTCGGAATCCTCATAGTTTTTTCGTTCGACATGATGTACCGACACTTCCAAATCCCTCGAGGACGACTCAGATGTCATCTCATTCCTCAAGCCCGCACTTCTACGTTGAGCGCGCCAGTGTACCAGCCGCGCTCGCCACTCGCCGCGATTTGGATCAGTTGGGACGGCTCTGACGTCACGCTAATACTTTTATTATTATTTTAATAAAACCGAAACTTCCCAACTGATCCAAATCCCAACTGATCCATTTCCCAAGTGATCCAAACCTGGTTTCGGTGCATTTGGATCACTTGGGCTCTGGACCAGTTGGGAATTAAATTATTTTTCAATTTATTTTGGATCACTTGGGTTTTGGATCAGTTGGGATTTGGATCAGTTGGGGCCGTCCCTAATAATAATAATAATAATAATAATAATAATAATAATAATAATAATAATAATAATAATAATAATAATAATAATAATAATAATAATAATAATAATAATAATAATAATAATAATAATAATAATAATAATAAATACATAATACAAGATGCGACAGTAAACGATCAATGTAGAAAATGTAGTGCAAAGGGTGAAACAATCGAACACATCATATCCGGGTGCAAGTCACTATGTCAAACAGATTACCTCTACAGACATAACCAAGTAGCTAACATTATTCATCAAAAACTAGCAATCAAGTACAACCTCATTGACACACACACACCTTACTACAAATACAAACCAGAGAAAGTACTAGATACTAGTAAAGATTACAAATTATATTATGACCGCACAGTTATAACAGACCAAACGATACATCACAACAGACCGGATTTAATAATAATTGACAAGAAGAAACAAGAAACTACCCTTATTGACGTTGCTATCCCAATGTGCCATAACGTCGAGACCACGTGGAAGAAAAAAATTGACAAGTATAGTGAACTTGCAATTGAGATCAAGAAGATGTGGAAACAGAAAAAGGTAAATACAATCCCATTCATTATATCAGCCAACGGCATCATACCGAAGAAGCTACATGAAAGCATTAAACAACTAGATCTTCAACCCAATGTATACATCGAGACTCAAAAGGCAGTAATACTCAACACGTGTAGAATAGTTCGTAAATTTCTAAACTAAGAATGATACTTCGAGATTTCGAGACAGCTTCCATCCTGACATGGTTTTCGTGGTTTCCCATAGTCCGAAGAGCAAATGCTAGGATGGCGACGAGAAATCGGCCACGACCGTACACAGCAGAAAGAAAACATCATCTACAAACGACATTACAATTTTAAATGACTTATTTTATTAGAGTTAAGACAAAAGTAATAATGTAGGGTAATAGGTACCAGGGAAGTATTTACGTAAGTCCGTCAACATTTTACTCGGTTAAAAACCGATTTGTATAAAATCATCCAATAAAATAATAAAATAAAAAAAATTAAATAATAATAATAATAATAATAATTAAACCACTGTCACAATGCTTAACAAATCGACATAGGGTTTTAAAAAATTGGACAATAATGTGGTATGTCCAAAATTTTCCCCCACCTATTCTCAGGGATCCCTAAAGTTGTATCCCAAAAATTTTGCTCACAAAACAGTCTAGTCAAAAAACTTAAATTTATCAAATTTCGGATTTTTGGGTAAAGACAAATGTAAGCCTACATATCTAAAAGGGTAGGTTACAAAAAGCAAAAGTTCCAGCTAGAGGGGAAAAATGGGATTGGAATAATGGACATAACGATGAAATACAATATTTAGGATTCTCAAAAGCTCCAGAATGAACTAAAGTTATAAAAAGCAAAATTGTAATACATCAAAAAACGACTAATCTATCCTAAAAGACGCAACTAAACGGTAAAAACAAATCCAGCAATAAATCATATGCTATACCAGTACTGCAATTCATTCGGAATCTTTAAAATGGCCGGGACGACACCACGCGTTGGAAATATTAACTGTACAACACTTACCAACACAAAATACTCATCCTAATAGAAATAGAGAGATTACACTTCCAAAGAAAAGGAGGACGGGGCCAAAATTGATCTGAAAAAACCTTATATTAAAAACAAATGATTTTTTAAAAAAATCTTTTTTCAAAGGCAACCAATCCACACTTCATAGGGCTGTGGTGCTATTTGACAAATCATTAACTCCACTCAATCTAGCAACGAAAATGTCTCTAAAAGGGGAAACTCAAAACTGCCCTTTTAAAAAGAGTTACGTCTCTCAGAAAAGATTACACCAGGACTTTGATAACTACAAAAAGGTCACGTAGAATTAATCATCAATGGGGGTTAAACAACGGGAAACTATTTTGGAGAAACAAGGGTTTTATGTGGTTTTCCAAGCGAGTGATTACAACAACAATTATAAAAAAACATAATTCAAGTGCGGCAGTAAACGATCAATGTGAAAATGTGTGCAAAAGGGTAAAACAATCAAACCATCATATCCGGGTGCAAGTCACTATGTCAAACAATTCCCCTCTAACGACATAACCAAGTAGCAAACTTTATTCTCAAAAACTAGCAATAAATACAACCTCTTGACACACCACACACCTTACTACAATAAAAACCAAGAAAGTCTAGATACAAAAAAGTTTACAAATTATATTAGGGCCCGCACAGTTTAACAGCCCAAACGATAATCCAACAGACCCGGTTTTAAAATAATTGACAAAAGAAACAAAAACTCCCTTTGACTTGCTATCCCAATGTGCCTAACGTCGAGCCCACGGGAAGAAAAAAATTGACAATATAGTAACTTGCAATTGAGATCAAAAGATTGGAAACGAAAAAAGGAAAATACAATCCCATTCATTATTCAGCCAACGGCATCAAACCAAAGAACTACATGAAACATTAAACAACCCTAGATCTACAACCCAATGTATACATCGAGACTAAAAAGGGCATAATCTCAACACGGTTAGAATATTCGTAAATTTCTAAACTAAGAATGATACTTCGAGATTTCGAGACAGCTTCCATCCTGACAGGGTTTTTTCGGGGTTTTCCCCATGTCCAAGAGAAAAAATAATAAATATAATAATAATAATAAAAAAATAATTTTCCAAATTTTTTTTAAAATATTTTTTTCAAAGACAATACAATTAAAAAAAATAAAAAAAATCATAATTAAAATAATCAATTTAAAGATCAGCTTAGGTTCTGAACATAGTTTTTGATGTATCATGAACTAAGAGGGGTCAGGTTTCTTGTCCTAAACCCCTGTATCTTCACAGGGATCTTGCCTCCGCGAATGGTTGTGTTTTTAGCTTGACGGAGTGGGTCACTTGGTTGGGTTTTTTGCAGTAGGAGAGCCTGGATGTGGTCCGGGAGAATGTGGCAATTCGGGAAAAAAATTCAGTTTCTCGTATCATACCGAAAGGAGTGTCTTCCTCATAAATCTCTGCATTTTTCGGGTTTGTTTTGGGAAGGGCAGGAAAACTTGACAAAAAAATGGGATCCTTTTTTTGGGGGTTTTTTTGCAGCAGGGACCGGGTGTCTACGTCAGATGGTGCTGCACCACAGAACCCATGATGTCCTTGTCTTGACGATTACTATTTGTTCACGGGGGAAGGTATTAACTCTCCGATCCAGGGTATAATAATCATTTCGTCTCCTTCGATCGTGGCGAAATTCGTAAAACGCAATGATATCTTGACACTACACTAATTTTCCCGGGTTGATTGTTCTTGTGCTGACGAGCGAATCTGAAAGTATTGCTGGTCTTTACCGCTTTTTTCACGCTGATTGTAACTTTCCGCACTCCCCCTTTTGTGTCCGATTTTAAATTATCAACTCCTCGTAAAAACGCGCTCTCATAGCTCGCCTCAAGAAAAAATTTGTATCTTTGGACAGTTCGTCGTGGGGAAAAAGTGTTTGCAATTATAGTCAATCGCTTTGTTTGTGGGGCTTACTAAAAATCTTTTCCCATGAAATGATTCAGAATACCTCTTCCCCCCGGGGTTTTATCACCTTGAAGGGTGTGATGCGCTATTTTTAGGTATTCGCACCCGACGGGACTGTCGTAAGCGCTGCTACTGGCACTTCTTAGCAAATATCCCCTTTGTACCGGGTGCAAAAACCCATCATTTTGCTATCTTTCCCTATCTAAATATTGTCTTATGCCGGACCGTGTTCCACATATATTTTTCGAGCCCACTTGATATTTTTTCGCTGACCTTTTCTTCCTCATTGATGTACATCTCTTACTAATCTAGAATTCAAAAATGGTACAACAATTGCGAATTTTTTTAAGTTGCAATATTCCCTTAAAATTCCGTTTCACATGAATCTCATAATTGTGATTGAAGGGTCCCAAATTTTCCCAAATTTTCACGAAATTTCGCGAATTTTTAGTTTTAAAAACCGCGAACAGTGGCGAAATAAAATTATGCCTTAAATGCGAATTGGTCGCGAAATTTTTAAAAAATAAAAAATTTCAAATTTTGGGGGAGGTGCCGGTGGGGAAGTCAAAATTAAAATTTAATCTTGCTGGTAGATAGGGTGGAGGCCCGGGTCATAAAACGCGATTGTGAGATCTTAAAAGTTTGAACGAGAGTAAGCTAAAATTTTTTAAAAATCCTATCAAAAGACCAAAAAAAAATGCTAATTTCGTAAATTTGGTGGGAGGTCCCGGGGTAAAACAAATTTAAATTCTGGTAAAACTGTCGGAAACTTTGAAAACTAAAGGGTTTAAATTGAGCTTAAAATAAACTGATTCTAAACTTCACTCTCATGAGCTTGTTTTTTTTTTAAATCATTAAAATCAATCAACTTTTTTTTTTTTTTTTTTTTTTTTTTTTTAAGTTGTGCATGGAAAATTGTTTTTTTTTTTGGTAATCGCGACAAATTGCGAATTTTTTTTTTTAAAGGCGCAAATTTTTTAAAACTTTAAAAAACATTTTTTTGCACACTCTAAAGGCGCGCAAACTCGTTCATTTTTTGGTCCCAACCTCCAAGACTACCGACTAAAAAGGGATCCACTGTGGTAGAGTATCCTTCATTAAATACCTTTGCATCCCCGGTATTTTTCCTCCTTACTAGTCTTGCTAAATGAAAGCATCTGCCCATTTTCAAATGGACAACAACATCTTAATTTTCAATTTTTTAAAGTACATCTTTTAAATGATATCAGGCCGTAAAATTTTTAGTTTTTTTCTGCTGAATTACGCCCATTAAAGTTACGTGATTTTTTTTCCGTTTTTGGGAAAATGCGCTACAGAGATTCTGTACATATTTTGGGGTTTTTTGCAATCTCTGGAAAGGCGCATAAAATGGTTTTATACATGTGGCGAGTCCTTTTCGGATATTTTCCAACGGCATGACTTAGATCCCTCCCCCAGAACGACTTTCCCTTTAGGGCATGACATTCAATCTGGCTCTATTTATAAAACGCCATCACAAAAAAAGGTGTTTTTCCTGTGCGACAAAAAGGTTCTTGCATAACCTTTGTTTTCAAGTAAAACTTTCCCCTGGCTCTTCTTTTCATAACTTCTCCCTATGGGAAACCGCATGCTGTTCTCAGTGTCTTGGCTAATAGTCCGCGGAGTCTGGTGGGAAACCCGCAAAGTCAGGGGATCTTTTGTGGCCGGAAACTTTGATACTAGCTCTTGTCGGCAAAAATATATGTCCAAAAACCCAAACCGGTTACGAATCGCTGATCCCGATCTTGCCTGTGTCCAGATTGAATTATTGCTCCTTTTATGTCGCGCATAATCTCCTTCCATATAGCCACTTTAAATATTGGGAACATTCATCTTATTAGGAGCTCGCCCATCTTCTTTTTAAAAACACTTTTTTCATAGACGCCCAAAAGATTTCTCGAAATGCATCTCTGGGAAAATCAAAATCCGTACGGATGAGTAACTGCAAATACATCCTAAATCACCTAGTGGCATAAAACCCCCTCCCCTTCATGCATGGCCATGTAAACAACTTCTGATAACTCTTTGAGGAAATTCATCCATTTCTTGGCCAGAACTTTATTTTCCAAATCAAACTGTCTGAAAAGTGATTTTTTCATTGATCCACCCCTCTAATGAATTCCGTCTGACAAAAGAAACTTCGGACCGCTCTAACTTTTGCCATGGCGCTAACAAAAAACATCATTTGTTCATATCTTCTTCATCTGTTGTATTTCGCAAAAGGTGTCTGTTTAACGTTTTATCCAGTTGGCACTCCAAGATTCTGTAACTTTTCCCCTCTTTCGTGTAAAAACCTTTACCTGTTTGTACACTAAACTGGTGTTTTGGTTTGACTTTTACGTACGGTAAAGCGCACACTTTTGGGGGTTTAAACTTAAACCCCGCCCAGGTAAATAACTCTCTAAAAAGCGGAGAAGAAAATGAAGTAGCACTATCTTTAAGCTACGCAACAAAAGGGCGTCGCATAAGCAAGCACCCTTATTGCTTGTCATACACTTTAAACCCTTTCAGCACTTACATATTCACTGTTCTAAAAATTTGGGTCCATTGAAAGGTTGAACAGGATTGGGCTCAGGGACAACCATTTTTACTCCCCACTTGTAAGGGGAAAGCGTCTGTTCCCCCTCCCCATCCTGTTCGGGAGTACTACCATCATACATATCTGCAACGATGTTGAAAATCTTTAGGAATACCTAATCGTTTAAATGTGCCCGAATGTAAGCATGTGGCGTGAAACCCAAAAACGTTTGATAGTCAAGCCTGCCTGCAAATTTCTGAGTTTTTGCGTCTGAATCGTCAAATTTTTGTTTAAAACCAAAGTTTGTTTCCAAAAAACCTTTAAATTCTAAGAACCTTTCTGCATATGAAAATTTTATTATTTGAGTGGCCCCAAAAAGGGCATCTATCGCAATATCCCCGCATCAGCTTTCCCCAATGTTGGGCCTAAGTTTTAGGGCTCCAATTCGATAAAACATCTTTATCCCTTTTTTGTAAACAAACCGGCCGGGATAGTTTCCTTCACTAGGGATTCGGGTTTTTTTTTAAGCACACTTATAAATCGCGCCACAATAAAATCCCATCCTTAAATCGTCTGATCGGCAATTTAAAGTATCTGGCCAGGGGCAGTATTTTTTATTTTTGATAACGGGTTTTATACTTCTTTTATGTTATAGAGCGTGTAAAAACTCTTATTGATAGTTATTCCGGATTAAGGCGGGTACACATTCAGGAGGTTCCGTCCATATATATCCTTGTCCTTAAACAGTTTTGGTAATATCCATCTATTTTCTCATTATCAATCTGACAAAATGGCGACTCACCTCCCCTGTCGAAAATAAATGCAGTCTTCTTTGACGACCGATACAAATTTTTTAAATTTTTGTTGCATCTTCTGTAACTTCAAGTATCTTGTCTATTGGTTGAATAAACTGTTCATCGCCTTTGTTAGCCATTCTTCACCCCTGTGTCGGTTATAGCTAGTACACGGGCCGTGATTTTGCTCCCTCCACCATTTCCCCCTGTTCGTCACCCCCTCCCCTTACTAAGTCCCCGTTGTACTTTTTATTCTCTAACCCATTTTTCTTCCACTTTTAAACTTTTAGGTTTTTCATTTCATTTTACAAAAATTTGAGAACATTTTTTAAATTCGCCCATCCGTCGAAGGCTCGCTCTATACGGTTAATCCAGACAGAACTGTCAATATGGTCTCGGTCCAAATTTGTAAAACCTTCAATGTTTTTGGTGTATTTTTTCTAGGGCAAGGTAGAGTTTGCTATGGTTACAATTGTCCAGTTCCTTGGTAAGTGGGGGCGACCTTCGTTCTGCAAAAGGGGATAGTTCTGAGGCAACACATTCTGATTAAAATTTAAGGAATCATGGGGGATAATAATTAATACTTTGACACGCTAAAAAAAGACTGTATTTTTTTGGTGTTTTCCCTTCGATTCTTCTTTGTATGGGCCTTTTTAAGTTTGGTCTTTTAGAGTGTTTTTTAAATCAGTCAAAGTAACAAGGGGGATACTCCATCACTAACCGAGGAGGCGATGAAAACCCGCGTGTTATCCTAGGTACAGAACATAGCTGTGGAATTGTTTCATTGCCACGATTCTTTTTTGTTTCCTTTTCTTTTTGGTTCTGTATTTTGGGGTCGTTCTACAGAAAATTTGTGGTAACAGTTTCCTTTCTGGGAAATTTGATCCTCGATTTAGTTCTCCCAAAGGTAGTGACTTCTGAATATAACAAATTATCTTTCTTTTTTGCCCGTCGGGACAAACTCTTTTTCTCATTACAGCGTATTAGAATTCATTCATTATCATTTTTTCTTTTGGGGGTTCAATCATTGATGTCATTTAAACTTAAATTTTAATATGTTTCCCTGATCTTTGCAGCACCATGGTATATACCCGGAGGTGTTAGTGGATGGTCCCTTTTCCTCATAGTAACACCACCATTGACCGGTGTTGTTTTTTTGCTAAAATACCTATTCCCGTTTTCGGTGCTAGTAAATAAAGGTATCCAAATCCCCTTTTAAAAGGGGGAAAAATATTGCAAATCAAAAAAAAAGATTTGAATGTTCGCTGGTATCTTCAGCAACTGAGTTTGTGGATATAATAAAATTTAAAAATCACAAAAATTTAAAACCGAAAAATTTTGATATAAACCAAATCCAAACTGCATTGTAACCATTGCAAAAAGGGGGGAAGCGAACTTAAAATTAGTCAAATTTAAACTACGATACTATAAAAGGGCCCCATAGGTGCAATCGGGCCCAGGCAAAACACAGGGGAATTGTCTTAAATAGTTTGAATTGATATTACAATGGGGGAAACAATTTTAGAGTAGGGCAGTTTAAGATCAGATGTTTTTAGGACTATCACTACTCAAAATAAAAAAAAGATTATGATATTTCAAAGGTTAATAAACCCCCTTCATCGGGTTTTTAATGACACTAAAACAAGAAAACAGAATGGGTTTTAAAACAAAAAAACAATCCAACAAAACAAAAAAAATACACCACCCACCAAAGAATCAAATAAAAAATGGGGTTTAGTTTTTAAAAAAAACAGTAAAAGAAATTAAAAAATTCACAAAAAAAACAAGAAAAGAAACTATCAGTTCACTACTCCTCCCCTTGAGTTTAAGTTTTAAATGCAAAGTTAGAAATTTACTAGCTCAATCAAAAAAAGACACGAAAATCTAAATTATTAAAAATTAAAAAAAATCAAAAAAAAAATTTTAATTAAGAGACTAAAAATAAACAAAAATCAAAATTATCCCCTTTACTTGAAAAAGTTCACAGTTTCCTGGATCCCTCATAAACTGCTCTCAACTTCAGCCCCCAGTTTTTAAAGATCAAATTTTAAAATTTAGCGTATAGGCCTATGATAGGATCCTCTGGGATGCAACTAAAAATCAAAGTTTTGAAAAAAAAATATTTTTCTCCCAAATATATGTACGTTTAATAAGAAAAAACAATATAAGAAAAAAACCAAAATCCTCCTTTTTGGGCCCCAAGATATTATCTCTTTAAATAACCAAAAAAAAATCATTCCCCCCAAAAAAATGTTACATACAATTTTTGTTGTGTATTACAAAAACCTTGATTTTTTTTTATTTTATCCTTTGGCACGTGTAATCGTGCACCTTAAATTTGTTCCGCAACGATTCTTGAAGGGGGGGGGGGGGGGGGGGGGGGGAAAAATGATCACCTGTAGCGCAGACAGCTGGTAGGACTGAAGTCATAAAGTTTTTTGAAGGGGGGGGGGGGGGGGAATGATCACCTATGGCTGCGGATCAGTTGGTAAATCTGAAGTCAGTCACGTTTCTTGAAGTGGGGGAAAGACACGCTGTTTTGGGGGGGATCAAATGGTTGTGACAAACCACGTGGGCTTAGGTTTTGGGGGGAAAGATCACGTGGGAACACAAACACTTGTGCAGTGCGCGGAAAATTGATACGTTGTCATGTTATAACATTTTAAATTCGACTCAATGCCATAAAACAAAAATTGACAACTTACACAAAAAAACAAAACAATTTCAAATAACTCACAAAAAACACATTACCAACACTTTTACTTGGTTATCCCTTCACCTTTAAAAAACAACTATTAACATTCGCTTTATCACCACTCTTGAATTATTCAACTTAAGGCGGGTTACCCCTTTGAGGCATGGGGGCCCATAAAACAACTTAAATCAAAACCCCCTAGCACTGAGTGCAATCGCTACTCCTCCCTCACGGAACTGCAAACCCGACCCAAGGTCCCGAACGAGCCACCTTCCTACTCTACTCCTCCGACCCACTAATGGTTCCCCCCTGCGGGTGGTTTTATCACGGTCGCTTTCATGACAGCCCTAGCCTCCCCCCTCCTAGGGTGTCCCCCTTCAGCCTCCTCCTACTTTTTCCGTTAAAGGTGCAAACACCACTCCAAGAGACCTTGGGAAAGCCTTTTTAGAAACTTTGGGCGTTTTCACCCCAAACTCCATTACAAAAAAACTAGTCACGTTTTGGCGACAGTCAAAAATGTGTGCAGTCATGCATCGCGGCTATTCCAAGTTAGAAACCCTCCCTTCCCAGATGCAAACCCAAAAACATTAATACTTTTTTATTTTTTTAAGATCGACCTGACTCCCAGTTATGCCAAAAAGCACATATTGATGTTTTTTCATCCTTGAACTCCTCGTTTAATACCTTAAATTTGCTTTATTATTAAACTTCAATTTTCCCCCAATTTTAAAACCCCAAAATTTACATAAAAATTTTGATTCTCCCTGATAGTGTGAAATCTAATGAAATCCTTCTGATTCGTTTTTACAAAATTTATAAAAGTGTAAAATATTAAAATTTAAAACACAATTTGCATATATTTTTTACCCACAGTGGCTACTTTATTTTACGGTCAAGGAGCGAAAGCAGAGCGGGCGCGCGAGCTCTTTGACATCTCTAGTTCAATAAACTTATAAATTTATCTCCTGTTGATTTAGCCTAGGCAATTTCAATGAATGGAAACCGAGGTCTAGGCCCGCCTACATAAGACCAGCCTGCTTGTTACACAACAATAATAATCGCGTCAACATCTGAATAATCCCGCGCATTTGAATTACTCTGATATCTAAAAACCAGACTTGCCGTCACTGTCTGACACTTCTACAACAGTATTACTATCAAATTCACCTTCACTTTCAACATCACTAAAACACAAACAATCAATAATACCGTCAATATCAATAAACATCAAAGAACACGCTAACATGATGTTGACTGCATCGTGTAACACACCTATCCCAAAACTCCGCCCTAAAAAGGTGGAGTTTCTTCAGCCAACCAATGAAAAAATCGATTCACATGTAGCCAGTGATCCAATGAGTAAAACTAACACGGAGATTTCAAAGCCAGCGGGAATATTCAAACTCAAACACAGCTCGTCACGGCCACTGTTGGAGCGTTTCAAAATGCGTATGACGTAATATTACGTCCAGAGCGCTGCGGGGACAAGCCTGTCGTGACGAGATAACTCGTCATAGCCACTGAACTGGTTAAGAAAGGTGTGATGAGATGTTTGGCAGTCCGAGCGGCTTCTAATTGTTCATCAATCATCAGATATCTTGTTGAACCAAAAACTTTCGTACCTAAACGATGCATTTGTGAAAAATGGTTATCCAGGTGAAGTGTTCAAGAAAGTGATGAATCTGTTTCAACAGCTGTTGTGTTGCAAAATAATAGTCAAGGTCCTGTTCCACCACAAATTCTGAAAACAGTAGTTCTTGATTACTATCCGAATTTGTCCAAAAAAGTCAGACGTCTTCTATCTCCTTTTGGGATTCGTACTGTTTTTCAATCACCTACTACCCTAAGAAGTATATTAACAGTTACTTAACCCAAAAACGAATCCCAATTGTCCAAGAATGCTGTGTACTCAATACCTTGTCAATGTGGTGCCACGTACATTGGAGAGACCAAGAGACCTCTTGCGGTTAGGTTGAAGGAGCATAAGAACAACGTTACGCAGCATAAAGTATGTTCCTCTAGATTAGCAGAGCATGTTTATGAAAATCACCATTATGTGGATTGGAACAACTCATCCATTATCCTTCATGAAGCCAATCCACATAAACGTAAACTTAAAGAGGCTGCATTGATGTCTGTTAATAATAATGTAATAAGTGCACCTAGCATTGATATTCCTGGAATTTGGAAACTTTTTGTAACTAATAAGCCATAATGTTTCTTCTTCTTGTTTGTTTTGTGAATTTTATAATTTCTTTTACTGTTTTTAATAAGAACTACAACCACATTTATTACATATTATGATTCTTTGGTGGATTGGTGTAATTTTGTTTTGTTTAGTTGGCATTGTTTGCTTTAAAGCCCATTCTGTTGTCTTGTTTCAGCTGTCATTAAAAACCTGATGAAGGAGGTTGATTAACCTTTGAAATATCGTAATCTTTGTTTTATTTTGAGTAGTGTATCGTCCTAAAAACATCTTCTTTTATCTTATAGTTTGAATTGTTTAATTTTCAGGCAATATTCGGTTGAATATAAACTTGAAACATACCTGAAAATCGCAAGGCTTTACCTTGAAAATGATGACTCGGTGCAGGCCGAGGCGTACATTAACCGAGCCTCGCTGCTGCAGGTATGTAACTTTAGTGGCTCCAGACGACGTTTGTATTTCACTAACTTCTGCATTGGCGCATTTTTTGTGAGTTTGAGTTTGTAACCTTTGGTCTAAAAAAGTCCCGCTGAACCTAATTCAAACCTAAGTTAACCTAATTACAAAAAAAAATAATAAAAAAAATAAAAATAAAGCTCACTGTACTAACTCGCGCATGAGAAAGCTATTAATAGAAACACAGAATAACGTCCTAGCAAAGTACACGATTCAGTGGTGACCACAAACGCAGCCATGCAATTCGAAATCATAGGCCCTCGGGTCCTGATTTCGAATCTAGCCCAGGTGGATGCGAGGGGACTGTCTGTCTTTAGACAGGGCTGCTTGGCTGATGCTCTGCACTGCCGGCTCCCACGTGCTTACAAGCTAAATATGCTAGGTTAAGCATGCAAAACATTTATGCAAATTGGCAACTATTTTGGATAATGACTTGGTTTTACTTGAAAGGGAGAGATAGCTACAATTACTGACTCGACAGCAAACTTGATTAAGGTAGGAATTCAACGTTGTATTGTTGTCTGGTGAACAAAACATGGTACAAGAAATGCAAAAAAATGTAGAAAATGAAAAATTACTGGATCCAGATACCCCCTTGAATGAAAAAAATTGGTGAAATTTCAAATCAACGTTCAAATTAAATTACAATTTCAGATTTCAATATTCCTTATAAAATAGGTTGTTTTTACTCATCACTCCCAGTGTCGTATTGTCCTTCGTCGCGAAGCGTAGGTAAGCGTAGGCTTCATGCTAGCGTTCCGTGCGCAGGCGTCGTCCACTTGATCCGTAGCTTGAGGGTGTTTCCCGCAAATTCCTTCGGGAGTAGCGTCGGCGTCTCGTCGATCCAGAGAGGGGAGGGCTACGTGATTATGGTGCACGCATTTCTGGGGGACAAGCTGCAGTATGCGTCGTAGGCGTAGGAACAATCGACAACATGCCGTACAAGGAGTGTTGAACTTTAGTCACGTTCAAGGGATGAGGAACAATTATTTATCGTAGGAATATTGCTAGGTAATGCTAGGATTGATTATAGGAATAACCTGGATCACAGGATGCGATAGCCATGTTCAAGCAGGGCCGTCGTAAAAGTTAGGAGGGAGATGATGCTAGCACCACATGGCGCTGTGGATGGTAAATTATCTCCTCTAGGTAAAAGTAGGATAAATAGGAAATTACTCGGCTCTAATGTCGACGATGCTTCTCGGCGGCACAATCCTGCGTCGAATAACAGCCATTGGGCTACTTTATCACTCCCGATCCGGTGATTGAAACAAAACTTTTAACACGCACTCGCGAAGGTCTTGCTTCTGTTCGCTTCTAGAACGGAGTGGTCGAGAAAACCCCGTCTCCAGCTCACCACTCTCAACTTTTCTGCGCATCTCGTGGCTTTACCGCGATTTCTAGGCGTGGGTGCCGTGATTCGCTCTATTTGAACCCAACTAGCCCGCTGTTGCCCCCTATCCTCCAATGAGTGGGCTTTACCAGTGGCTGTGGCTACCCTTGAGGCACCAGAATGGTGTTTTTGTAGAGGGGCTGCATCTGACTTGGCAAACTAAATCAAGGTCGTGCTTGCCTGTTCCGGTCACGTGACTTGATCGTAGCGTCTGCACACTGAAGCCAGTCGATTCGGAGAATCGATATGCTGACAGATCACACGAAAACCCGCCTGAAGAAAATCGGTAAGTTAGTTACACTGATGACTAGGTGGACAAATTACGTTGTCACCTGCCCGTTGCCACTTCGTAGGCCACACCGTTAGACCACAGGTCTAATTATTAAACACTTGACACATATTATCTCAGATACTTGAGATATTTAGCACGACGGCTAATTAATATATTCACGTATGCAAATATTAAAATAAAAAATTTGGGTACGTAGCTTAGGCCTTCTGACAGGCTGTTCGGCCACAAGTTGTTTAAAATCATTGCCGTGTTCTCCACACAACGCAACATTTGTGGAAGCAAAGCATGCGTCAACATTTTACTTTCCTCCGGAAGACATGTACATAATATGTCCAACATTTGAGCTAAACAGATCTAAAAATACGTGGTTAACACCATCTGCTAGTAAATGCTAAACAATAATATAATAGTTATAATTTTCTTCCCATTCAACAGAGATTAAGGCTGTGTGTCGTCCGTTTCTCAAACAAAACAAATGTCCCAGTTTTTATTTTTTTTGCTGGATATCAAACAGTCGACACGTAAGATATGGGTATCAACACCTTCAGAATTTTATACCCTTTCTTGTGAACAATATAAATTTTATCTTACTCAAATACATAGTATATTTAAAACCATGTGAAAGGTTTGATGATGCGTAGTGCCTTATGGGGTTTTTTCAAGGTTTTGATCGCATTTTTTATCATATTAAGAGGATACGAGTCGACGAGATGCGACCGGCGCGGAGTCGAATGCAAGTGCTCGGTCTTGTGGCGATTGCAGGAAATGGGCAGTAGGATCATTACCATATTTTGCAAGGTAGTTCACAAAGATGTGTTCGTTGATTCCCTCAAGCATTTTTTTTAGATTGTACAGCAGTGTTGACTTATGATGATATAAACATTGTAGAGAATGTTAAATTTGCCTCACGACCATGCAACTTTACCTCACAAAAGGATACGCTTGAAATTTTTTCTAGAAAAAGTAAGTTGGGCATATCACAGTTTGAATCAATGTGACCATGAAAAAAAAGTTTTATTCCTGTAGGTTGAACAGTTTAATCAGAAATACACCAAACAAAAGTGCATGTTTTGCGTTCAAATATATTTCTCACCGTCGGCTGGTAACTCGCTCTGCTGGTGCAACACGGAGCCGAGCGAGGTAAGAGTGGGCCAGGCCTCCTATTGGCTGCCGAAGTCTGGTTGTCTTCACCCCCCCGCAACACACCCACCCGAAACCGTTCCGAAGTCGTGACTAATGAAAGGACAGAGCTCTGCTCTCCGATTACGAAATGCGGCTGTTTTGTCTCGAGCGCGCTAGACAATAAAACACAGGAGGACAAATGTTTTACCTACCAACTCAACGCGGATGTAAGCGGCCAGCCGATTGTCAGTGATTGACCTAGCGATCTATATTATCCCTTTCTAGCATTCATTAAACATTCAGTAATTTGCAGGGAAACACTTTACCAATTATTATGCACCTTGTTGGGCCGTTGCTATGATGTAAAGTCAATGTAAAATTTAAAGTAAAACCCCTTTGCGAGTTTTAAAATACATATATCCGCCTCCCCCTCCTACAAGAACTCAAAATTAATTAATTATAATAATTTCAATAGCATTTTTAATAATTTATTTTTTAGTGTTTTTTTTTTTACAAGGTTTTACGAAGAAATCGTTTAACTTTATTTTACATACTGTAGCATGAATTGGTCCATTTTAAACCAGATGGGCGAATATAAAAATTGAATCAACACTAAAACACAAATTTGTATAAATAGGCGAATAATACTAAAATTCGGGTTATTCGTGGTTTACATGACGAAAATCATGAACATCCAGATATTTATACTACAAAGCAATATTTTTTAAAATTTGCTTGTGAAGACATGATAATATTATTCAATCTAAGTTTTGAGAAAAATAGTAGAATGAGGTCGAGTGTCTCAAGCCACCCTGACGAGGAGTATTTTCTAATTTTTCACATGCATACTTCCTTTCTTTTCGACATTTATTATAGGCTAATATTTGCAAAGCCGCTTTTTTATTTAAGTACCGCTTTATGCACAACTTTTGAATAATTGACCCCGCTTTCTTTAAACATCGATATTGAAACTTTCATGTCCCTGATTCGAGTAATTTCATTTACCATAAATAATGCCCTTGACCTAGTGCCAGTAATACGGATCTGGGTCTGTGAATGGAACTTTTTCTGAGTTTTGTAAACGATGGAACGAATAATGTGTTTTAATAAAAAATAATATGATCCATCAGTTCATGTCTTAGGAGTTTGTAAACGGTGACTTTGGAGCCGTCCTAGCAACGAAGCACATAAGAAATTTCAGAGTTTTTCTGAATCGGCCTTGTTGGCGTTGATTCGCGGGTGTTCGCACTGTCCATACCACTGATTTCTATATTAATTAATATTAAAAATATCAATCTTTGGTTTGTTATCGCTCACTCGGCGATTGCGTCGGGGCCTGCAGGGTTGGCTTGGTCGCTTTGATTTAAAGTTCCCCACTGAAAATCAGTTATATAACTGAGTGGGTAGACTCTAAATAAAAATTTATTTATTTATTTATTAATTTATTTAAGGCCTCCACAAAATTTCATCGCAATTGGAGTATCGGTTTAGCCGGAATCGTGTTAACAGACACAAAACTACAAACAGAAAAAAAGGATTTTTTTCTACAGTGTAGTTCAATGGAATCTTCGCTACGCTCATGTAATGAAACAATGTTGAAATCATCCAGGCAATCGTCTTGAGATAGTCAAATTATCACGTAAAAGAAAGAAAGGAAAATGCAAGTGTTTCAAAACATATTTTAGTATACACGATTTAGTACAATGGGGGGGGGGGGTCTGGGGGGAGGCCCTTTAGCCAATGCGGGTCCAATTTTGTCGATTCTTAAAGTGGGTTTTTGAGTATTTTAACGAGTGTTAGACATGTTCTTTTTGGATAAGCGAAGCAAAGACTTCAATTTCACCGACTCCCCCGCCCCCCCCCCCCCCCCCCCCCCCCAAACAAAATTAGCTCGTTTTTTGTTTGTTTTTCTGTATGTCTGTTCGCTCTCTACCGGGCAAACGGGATAGGCGATCTTGATGAAAATTGGAGAGGACCTTCGAAATCTGGGAACTTACACCTGCCACGTTTTTGGGTACAATCGAAGAAATATTTCTCATGAATATTGTACTTTTAAGTACGATTCATTTTAAATGCGATATTTTCGTGATATTTAGCTCGAGACCGGGCAAATGGCTACTTCGATCTCGATGAAACTTTATGGAAACGATTGAAATCACTGGATTTGTAAGTTTTTTTTTATTTTGGGGACAATCGAAGAAACATTTCTCATAGAAATTGTGCTTTTACGATTCCCCCCCCCCCCCCCCGATTATTAATGCAATATTTTCGTGATTTTTTGGCCGATTCTGACCAAACGGGTGTTGCTACAACGTTCATATTTTACATTGACATTAAGATAATGGTGATGTAGTGCCTTCTGAAACAAAAAGTTGAAAAAGTTGGCCAGAATTCATAGAAATGAAGATATTAATGAAAGCCTTTTACAGGTGTAATTAACAAGTAACTATGTAGCAACTTGACAACAATCACCTACAATGCGTACGAAAGCATGTCTTTGGACCTCGAGATTTTTACGTTCATACATCCTCATTTAACAAAAATCATTTTGTAATGGAACTTAAAAAAGTAATGAGATCCCACTTATACTAAACCATAGCTACCATTGGACAGAAATATTTAAAAAAATCTCATCCATCAACGCGACTAAAAAAGCGTTCGCGAAGTGGCCTAGCTTATAACATTTGTGGTGGTGACGTGACGATTGTTGTGATTTGAAAAATTACATTAATTCTCCGACTTGACATTGGATTTCCTCATTTGTACACCTTACATACTGTATGGCCTGTTTTTTCCCATAGGTATACCTAGGGGTATATATTTCTTTCTGGGTATACTCACGTATACCCCCATGACACCACTAGGGCCCTTATCCTTTCCACTTATAATAATGTGCAAAACAAAAAATGGTGTTGTCACCAAAGATTACGTCTAGCTTTATTTTCTTCAAACCGGTTGAATATGTCGTTTTCACATTTTCTTTTTTTTTTACTTTTTAGTTTTTACCCTACAAAAACTACAGTATTTCGGTATTACATTCTAAAACACCCCAAACGCCCTCTAAAAACTTGCGAAACCAGAGAAACAACAAACTTTGATCAAGCCGCTGATTTTGCTTTTAATTTTTATAAAGACTACGTTAAAAATTGCATTATTATTATTTCTTTACACAATGTTTGCTAAATATTTAGAGAATCTCTAGTCGAGAATGTCGTTGACCCTGCATCAGCTCTGGCTTGCCGGCAATATTATTTAAATAAATGCATGCCAAATTCAAGGATGACGTACATTTCACTCCAATGCCGGCTAATTGCGATCGACCATGTGCGTCCAGTTTTTCAGGAGTGGGTGCAATGCATGCCCGTCTTCAGGTGTTGTCTTTCAGTAACAGATCTTTACCATAAAATGCAATGAATAGAAACTGAGAAGAAGACTGTGAAATTGCATCAAAATATAATTATCCCCAACTTAACACACAATATTCTTCGTCGAGCATCTGTTCTGTCGTTGCAACTAGTGATGTGAAAATTCCCGACATTTATTTTTTGGGGAATATTCCCGGGAACATTCCATCCAGGTAAAATGCTGTTTTGCTGTTTTAGAATTTTTGGGATGGTTCAAAAATCCAATTGTGTATAAAAACACACAAAAACACAAATTTCCGGGATGTCCCGGATATTTTGTTTGCCCCTAGTAGATTCAATTTAAACATGCAAAAAAATTTGAAAAAATGTAAAAGTGAAAAAATCTCATTTTTGAAAATCAAATCAAATCTTTTTTTTTCAACTTTGATGTCAATTTGGAATCCAAAATCAGCATTTTATTCCTAAACAAAAAGGGGAAAAAATCTATAAAAAAAAATCCTAAAATTCTTTTTAAAAAATCACGAATTGTAAATTGTGAAACTAGAAAGCAAAATTTTGGCCCCTTTTCTTTTGCCCTATAAAGGGTTAAAGTATGACCAAATACTTCCCTTTGATCTACTCATTTAAAATAAACTCAGATCATAACCTAAAAGCAGCTAAAAACTGACCATGCAGCTGTGACTTTGAGTCCAAATCTTCTTCGTCTTACTACTATTCATGGCCATGGAATGGCACATGGCTGTTTCTTTATAGCCAGTTGCTCATATCAGTAAGTTTAATTGGTTTCGTCAATAAAGTGGCTATGACAACTGATTCATACTTTAAACATTATTTAAAAATAGATTCCGAGTTTTGGGGAATTAATTGGCAATGAGGGAATATTCCCGGAAATATTCCCGGGAATATTCCCATCATGGGGAACATTCCCACGGGAATATTCCCACCTCCACATCACTAGTTGCAACAAAATAGTACTACATCTACAATCAAGGCGAAAACGAATAAAACGAAGACAATATTTAGGGTTCAATCCACGGCATAGAAAACACATTATTAGTAGGCCTATATTTACTTAGCGTAGTGTGACCAAATTTGTTTGTTAATAATCTCACTATTTAACTATTATATACACTTGCACACTATACTTATGAACCTCCCATTCACATTTAATCATTGTGGAGTTGAAAGTGCAATCCACGTTTCATTCAAAATATACACCGTGAAGTAAGTAAATAATACAAATAATTAACCGTTCACAGCAGGATGAAAAAATCATCTACAAACAATATTCTTAATTATTTATTTTAGTTCAGACAAATTAACAATGTATATATGTACACATGGAAGTACAATATGGCCGTACAAAATTATGGCTCCGGTTTTTACCGTGTTCGTATAAAATGCATCTAATGAAATAATATGAATAATATATTTTAATAATTTTTGGATGAGCTTAGCGAGCGAAGCGAAGATTCCATTTCACTACACTGGAGAAAAAAATCCGGAATGTTTTTTTTTTTTCTTTCTTTCTGTTTGTATTATTGTGTGTCTGTTAGCACGATTTCGGCTAAACCGGTACTCCAATTGCAATGAAATTTTATGGAGGCCTTCGAAATCTCTGAACCAAGAACTGCCACATTCTTGAGCGCAATCGAAAAATTATTTCTCATGAAAATCGCAATTTTACGATTTTTTTGTTTTTTTTTAAATTTCTTCGACTTACAACACCTACATGCTTTATCCGAATGTGATGATTTTTTCACAAAACCTTAATTTTATGAATTTATATATTCATGTGTAATTCGAGCGCAATCAAAAAATTATTTCTCATGAAGTTTGCAATTTTACGATTTTTTCGATTTTTTAAAACATTCTTTGACTTAAAGGGGTATTTAACCGCTAAACTCAAAAAATATATTTCATTCAGGCTTACTAGTAATTAATTTAGCAATTAACAGAAAAATTATTGGGGCCACCATGACCTCACAAAAAATTGTCAAACATGACATTTTTCGAGCTAGGTCCCATCGGCAAAAATACCCCATAAGAAATAACATGGGGACGATCTTTATGCCCCGTGACCTTGGAGGATTTTGATTCAAAAAAATATTGGCCATTATTGACGTACTCTACAGCCTTTCCTGTAAATTCTCTATATTTTGTTTTGTAATTTGGGCAAGTAGTTCGGTCAAAATATGCAGATTACCAAGATGGGGTGTGATTTTGGAATGCATATTTTTGCGTGTTTAAGGGTATATTTGGGCACAGTTTCAAGATACGATGTTATAAAGGGGTATTTTAGATTGGTACTATGGTCTAGTATCTATGTGGACAAAAAAAGAAGCAGGTTAAAGCCGATTTAAGAAATTTCCCAAATCACCAATTTTCGCAAATTTCTGGATCAAAAAAATTAAAAAATTCGTGTTAAATCACAGTTAAAAGATATAATTTTTTAAACGGTCATTTTGGTGTAGTATTGTGCTATAGATCATGTGGTAAAAAATAATTTTGGGGGTTCTTAGCCCCTTTAAAACGCCTACATGCTTTATCCGATTGTAATGATTTTTGCACAGAACCTTAATTTTATGAATTGATATATTCGTGTGAAATTTGAGCGCAATCAAAAAATAATTTTTGATGAAAATCGCAATTTTACGTTTTTTTATATTTTTATATTACATTTCGACTTTCGACACCTACATGCTTTATCCGATTGTAACGACTTTTATACAAAACCTTACTTATATGAATAAATATATTGGTGTGAAATTTGAGCGCAATCGAAAAATAATTTCTCATGAAAATCGCAATTTTACGCTCTATTTCGTTTAAAAAAAATTACGCTCATCCAACAACGCGCCTGAAAAAGCGTTTGCGAAGCTTCCTAGTACTATTAGTCTGGTGGCAGACCTGAAAAAGACCTCTAGAAACCGATTTTGCTAAACTTTTTGAGTAGAAGCTGCACACTGGTATCAAAATGTTCGTATGAACGTCAGGAATGTCATCTACCTTGTGTGCATCTTGGCATTTGTTGCGGGTGGCGGTAGGCGGAGGTCAAAGGTCACGCGGGTCATGCGCACAGCATCGTACTGTTTTGGTTATATCTCTTGAACTAATAGAGATATTACCCTCCAATTTGGATGAGTCAGTTACTGAATTACCATATCATCATCCCTGTATTATGTGCATTTCGGCATTTAGTGCAGGAGGCGGTAGATGGAGGTCAAAGGTCGCGCGGGTCATGCGCGCCGCATCGCACGGTTTTGACTATATCTCCTGAACAAATATAGATACTACCCTCTAGTTTGCTTGATTCAGTTATTGAAATATCATTTCATCACCTCTGCTTTGTGTGCATCTCGGTATTTGGTAAAGATGATGGTGGGCAGAGGTCAAAGGTCACCACGCGGGTCAAGCGCGCGGTGGCGTACTGATTTGGGTATATCTCCTGAACTAATAGAGATATTACCCTCCAGTTTGCATGATTCAGTCAAAGATAATTTCAGTTATTGAATTACCATTTCATCATACCTGTATTGTGTGCATTTCGGCATTTGGTGCAGGTGGCGGTAGATGGAGGTCAAAGGTCACGCGGGTCATGCGCGCCGCATCGCACTGTTTTGACTATATATCCTGAACTAATAGAGATATTACCCTCTAGTTTGCTTGATTCAGTTATTGAAATACCATTCCATCACCTCTGCTTTGTGTGCATCTCTATATTTGGTAAAGGTAGGCGGTAGGTGGAGGTCAAAGGTCACCACGCGGGTCAGGCGTGCGGTGGCGTACTGTTTTGGGTATATCTGCTGAATGAATGGAGGTATTTATCTCTATTTTGCTTATTTCAGTTGTAGAAATACCATCCTATCACCTCTGTGTTGTGTGCATCTCGGAATTAGTAGGTCTTTATCATATTTCAAATATTGAAATCCCGCCTCAATTACCGACAATGCTACAATCAGTTGCCGCTTGCGTTACAGCACGCCCCAATCCATCACGTGCGGCTGGTCAAAGGCTTATTACTGATCTGGAAACTTTCAGATATTTTGCCAAATTTTGGCATTTTTTATTGAACTATTTACTAACGATTACAGTGGGGTGGGGGGATTGCAGTTCACTTTTTCAACACGATCCTGGGTGGTGGTGGTGCTCAGTCGGACTACAACTCGATGTAGGGAAGTTGTCTTAAGCATCTAAATATCTCTGAGTGTAAAGAGTGTTCGAGTGAAACAGTTCGACAGTGATTCAGACGTTTTTTGTTATCTTTACTTTTCCGTATGGATGGTGAGTTCATTAACATTTGATAACTGTACTTAAGGGTATGGGTCAATCTGTTTATGTATATGTCCGTCCATTTGATGTCTGTTCACTGAGCTATTAGCTATTAACAATTAATGAGCTATTGCAATTATTTGTTTTCGAAATTACTCGCCACTATAGACAGTTGTTGTAAGTGTAAGCGCTCTGTTTACATGTTTGTTTGCATCAGTGGTGTCATAGAGTAGCGTTAAAAATCCGCGCTGGTTTGAAAGATACTCCTGGGCATAACTTTATAGGAGGCATCGATCAAAAGCACTGTGAACTTATAATACCCGAATCTCTTCACATCCTACTAAAACCTATATGTAGGCATGATGAGCCATCACGCGAGACGACAAAGGACGATTTGCATACCAAGATTCTTAGTATTTCCCAAGACATTGTTTTTCTAGCATCTAGGGGTAAAAAATTGACGCCTAAACATGTAGGGTTTGCAATGACTGTACACCAAGAATCTCGATCCAAGGGCTTAGTGAATGTTCTATACAATGCTGACACTGTATGAGTTACGACAATGTTCGACGTGTTGACTAATCTATTGCTAATGGAATTTTTGAAAAAGATGATGTGATTATACCTTCGAACTTTATTGATTCAAAATTGTCAGGTTACATTCGTTTCGCAAATGACAACATTGATATAAATGAAGAAACCATGTCGGGCAAGGGGACGTTTCATGCCTTTTAGACTGCAGCGTACAGAAGAAGTGTTTCGGGAGAAGATAAGGTAACATTATGTTACGAGTTTGATAAAAAAAAAAATGTTCAACACATAGCCCCTCTTGGTTAACAAGGGTAAACCCTCTGAGAAGGGTAAGCAAAAGCCTGAACCAGTGTTTCAACATCCTTCCATGTACGAGCAGGATAGTGAGATAATTGCTCAACTCTAAAGACTTATAACATGGATTTTCACTCGATTACAAGTTTTTATTTCTTGTTATGTAGTATGTTTTATAATGCCTATTAAATGTGAGTACCACTCGCTCAAAATGCCAAGATGCACACAATGCAGAGGTGATAGAATGGCAATTCAATAACTGAATCAAACGAACTAGAAGAGGGTTATATCTTTAATAGTTCAGGAGATATAGCCAAAACAGTGCGAAACTGCGCGCATGACCCGCGTGACCTTTGACCTCCATCCACCGCCGCCTGCACCAAATGACGAGATGCACACAATACAGGGTTGATGTAATGGTAATTCAATAACTTAATCAAGCATCTAGAGGATAATATCTTTATTAGTTCAGGGCCCGGATCCACAAAGGGGAGTTAACCGAAATCGGAGTTAAATTTAGGAGTAAGCCGTACTTTACTCCCAATTCGGTATCCACAAAAGAGAGTAGAGCAATTTTCGGAGTTATTTAGCTCCCAAATTTAACTCCTGCTTTTTATTAGGAGTTAAAATATTCAAAATGGCCGACCGTCACCACCTCAGATCTTTGATGATGAATTTTTAACTAAATATCAATATTATATCGATTTTACATTCAAATTTACAATGACAAATTTGTATTTTGCGTGTTACAACTATTCCCGCGTTTGAAATACAAGTAACATCCCGCGCTGTTTCAGGTTAGGTTAGGCCTATCGATCGGCACGCACATTTGTTTGTAAACAAGACGTCGCAAGATGTCTTGGCCAGTAGGCCTAGACCGACTGCCGAGGCTTTGACTTCAAAATACTGGTTTATTTTCACTGTCAGTCTATCAAAATATGTTACAGTTTGTTTGAGGCACTAGACAGTACATCTACAGACGAATTTTGACGTGGTTTTGCCAAGAGATTGTCCAGTTGCTGGTCGAAGTAGGGTTAGGGTAGGCCTAGGCCTGGCCCCTACCCAGTGAGAGATGCTGGGTGCTGGCCCAATCGTCAGATTTGAATAAGGTAGGCCCTAAGTCTGAGATTGAATAATCTAAGGCCCAGTGCTTGGCCCTAGTCCGTATAGGTCTAGCCTTGGCCTAGGCGCTAGGCCCTAGGCTATCCTAGGGTCTGTGGTAGGCCTAGGCCCTAGGGCCGTGGGATAGGACTAAACAAAGTTTTCAAACGCTTTGCTAGGCCTGAGCCTAAGCAACAAACTCTTGGGTCTAGGCTTAGCCTAGCCAAGCCTTTTGTTAGGTCTACCAGACTCTAGGCCATGCTTGGCCTTGTGTCGGGCTAGGGCCAAGGTCCTAGGCCTACAGGTTTAACCTCAAAATGTGAAGGCAGGTCTTGTAGGGTCTAGCGGATAGGCTAGCCTAGTCTTACTCTAGACCTAAGCCTACAAAGTCTTCTACAGCAGTTGGCTTTTAAAATTATTATGATGATTTGAAATTCGTTCCAAAACAAGTTTTTAATAAAACTCTTCTCTATTGGTTTCAATATGGAAGCTGTGTTCTCATTGGCTCAATTCCATGACGTCATCTATGACGTCATCACTAGTGGGAGCTATTTTACTTCCGTCTTACTCCAAACTTAACTCCGCTTTGTGGATTCGGAAATAGGAGTTAAAAGTCGAACTAAATTTTGGTAGTTAGACAGGAGTAAAAAATGGGAGTTAAATGGATTTAACTCCGAAAATTAACTCCTCTTTGTGGATCCGTACCCAGGAGATATAGCCAAAACAGTGCGATGCTGCGCGCATGACCCGCGTGACCTTTGACCTCCATCCACCGCCTCCTACACCAAATTCTGAGATGTACACAATACAGGGTTGATGTAATGGTAATTCAATAACTGCATAAAGCAAACTAAAGGATAATATCTTTATTAGAGTAGGAGATATAGCCAAAATAGTGCGATGCTGCGCGCATGACCCGCATGACTTTTGACCTCCATCCACCGCCACTGGCACCAAATGCCGAGATGCACACAATGCAGAGATGATAGAATGGTATTTCTACAACTGAATTAAGCAAAGTAGAGGCTAATATCTATATTAGTTCAGGAGCCGAAACAGTGTGATACTGCGCGTGTTACCCGCGTGACCTTTGACCTCCGCTCAGCGCCACCCGCAACAAATGCCGAGATGCACACAAGGCAGAAATAATTACTGACGTCCATACGAACATTTTGATACCAGTGTGCTGCTTCTACTCAAAAAGTTTAGCGATTTTTTTTCCCTTGCTGTCTGCCTCCAGACTATATAATAATAGTCAAGATTTTTGTTGGATGAGCGAAGCGAAGATTCCATTTCACTACACTGGAGAAAAAAATCCGGAATTTTTATTTATTTTTCTTTCTGTTTGTATTATTGTGTGTCTGTTAGCACGATTCCGGCTAAACCGATACTCCAATTGCGATGAAATTTTATGGAGGCCTTCGAAATCTCTGAACCAAGAACTGCCACGTTTTTGAGCGCAATCGAAAAATTATTTCTCATTAAAATCGCAATTTTACGATTTTTTACGATTTAAAAACAAATTCTTCAGCTTATACACCTACATGCTTTATCCGATTGTAATGATTTTTTCACAGAACCTTAATTTTATGAATTAATGTATTCGTGTAAAATTTGTGGACAATCGAATAATTATTTCTTATGAAAATTTCAATATTACGAGTTTTTCCTTTTTTAAAATTACGATTTATGAAAAAAAATGTTAATTTAAATTTATATTTAATTTAATTTAATTAAAAAAAAATTTATTTAGTAGGCCTAATGATTTTTTCACAGAACAACAGAAAATCCGCATAACACATGGCAGCTCAATGCACCAATTACGCTCATCCAACAACGCGGCGGGACTTAAGCGTTTTCCTAGTAGTAGTATGGTAATGGTAATGGACTTCAAGATTGAACAGAAGAATTAAGATCATGTACGGCATGGTTTCCTCCACTAAAGTTTGATTAGGCCTATATCCTCGATTGGTGTTCCTAATTTTTGGCAAACCTCATATTCGTTTTGAGTGGGCTCGTATAAAAAATCAGTCTTTTCTTTTTTTCTTTTTTTTATTTCTTCTTTTCTATTTTTCTTTTCTTTTTGTTTCTTTTTATTTATTTTGTACATTTAATTTATTTTCATTAATTTAACCTTATTATTATTGGATGAGCTTAGCGAGCGAAGCGAAGATTCCATTTCACTACACTGGAGAAAAAAATCCGGATTTTTTTTTTCTTCTTTCTTTCTGTTTGTATTATTGTGTGTCTGTGAGCACGATTCCGGCTAAACCGATACTCCAATTGCGATGAAATTTTATGGAGGCCTTCGAAATCTCTGAACCAAGAACTGCCACGTTTTTGAGCGCAATCGAAAAATTATTTCTCATGAAAATCGCAATTTTACGATTTTTTTTACGATTTTTAAAAAAATATTTAGACTTATAACACCTACATGCTTTATCCGAATGTAATAATTTTTTCACAGAACCTTAATTTTATGAATTTATATATTCGTGTGAAATTTGAGCGTAATCGAAAAATTATTTCTCGTGAAAATCGCAATTTTACGCATTTTTCGTTTTTAAAAAATTACGCTCATCCAACAATTCCCCTGAAAAAGCGTTTGCGAAGCTTCCTAGTTAAATAATAATAAGGTTAAACTAATCAATTTATAATTAAATTGGATAAATTTTATCCAATTTAATTACAAAATTGTTGTCTTACTATGCATAGTTGTTGTGACTCCTCGGCTCCTCCTTTGTAAATGTTGTCCTCCTTTCTGAATCAGTTTTATAACTGAATAGGAAAGACGTAAAATAAATCAAATAAATAATATGTGAAGGTAGATAGGGTGTCTACTGATATTTATTTATATTATTATTATAAATATTTATATTTATTATAAATTAAGATGTATTATAGATAAGAAGAAAAAACACCAAAAATACAAATTTTGAGTTTGATAATTTTTTTAAGGGTGTTCCGACAAGTTTTTTTGAAATCCATATCTATGGGAGTATCCTGGGACTGTCTGGATCATGTTCTGAAATTTCCAGCTGGTTACCTCTCCGTTGCTGTTAACTTTTTTATTTGAAGAGCTGGAGCCCGTCGTCGCTCTGATTACTAGCTTCAATTAATGCCATTTACAAGATTATTAATTGAAAGTTTACAGCTTACTCCATAGCTACGACTACGATATAGACAGACGATGCACGCACGCACACATTGTTTTAGACATCTTTGTCAGTGTCTGTGTGTATGTGTGTTACTGTTGTTTTTTATTGTTGATTGTTGTTGTTTTGTATCTTTGTTACAACCCGTAACTTCAATGGCGAGCCTTGTACCCTTTAGATGTAATCCAACAGAGCATTGTATTACCTACGTGTGTAGGTTTGTGAATATATAGTTATGGTACGCAATAGATACGTAACGCGCATTCAAACTTCGTACCTAAAACGTGCGGCTACCGCGTGTAGAGCGGTTTGTGTACTAGTACAATGGCCCGACCCGTACTCCTCGGCTGCGCGACACCGACTAGTGGGTCACGTGACAAGCGCCCGTCACCGAAGCGCGGGGAGTTCCGACCTTACCCGAGAACGACCGAGCAGAAAGCTACCGCCCAGTGAAGCGCCGTTGCTGTATGCTCTTTCTCACCCGTGGAGTTGGCCTCGTTGAATCGTATCCTCTTAAGCTTTAAAAAAAACACGCAAATGCGTCAACTTGTCCTTTAAGCGATCGAATGGTCTAAATGTCAATATATTGTTTTATTTCGCTAAAAAAAGGTCATAAACGTTATTGCGTCGACCTACGGACAGTGTCCCCACACGGCGGAGATACCGTGAACTTCTTGAGCCAAGCGCTGCGAGATTCTTGCGATCGGAGAAGGTGTACCCGCAAGCAGTGTTGTTCCAGATAACCAAAAATATTATCTAGATAAAGATAAGATACTCTTCCTTAAAAAGTATCAAGGTACAGATAATAGATAATGGACATGAATTGTATCTAGATATAGATACATATACTTGCAATGTATCTAGATAATAGATAATAGATACTTTTACAAAAAAATTCGGCGTAGACCCAATTCAATTTTCCGTAGTACGTTTCAGGGTTCTTGTCTAGGAGGCCTGTATAGTTGGATGAGCAAAGCGAAGACTGCAATTTCACCGACCCCCCAAAAAATTTAGCTCTGGTGTTTTTTTTTTTTCCCCCCGTCTGTTTGTTCGCTCTCTACCGGACAAACGGCATATCCGATCTTGATGAAAATTGGAGGGGGCCTTCTAAATCTCTAAACTTAGACTTGCTACGTTTTTGGGTACGGTACAATCGAAGAAATATTTCTCATGAATATCGTACTTTTACGATTTTTTTCGATTTTTAGTGCGATATTTTCGTGACATTTGGGCCGATTCTGACCAAACGGGTGGGGCTACAACGTTCATATTTCACATAGACATTAACCTTTTCAGGAGTGAGTTTTATAGTTTTTTTTTTTTTTAATGTTTTTCCTCCAAGTTTTTAGCTTGGCCCGTAAAACTTTTGAGTGAGCATATAAAAATTATCAGAATAAAATTACAATTTATTATACAAACAACTTCCTTCCCCCCCACAAAAAAAATCCCCCCCAAATTATTATTATTATTAGTTTTATATTTATACCCAGAGCTCGCCATTAGTTCAGGGATTGATACTCCCCTACTAACGGGCCAAACCACGAGAAGGTTGCGAGTTGGAATTTGATGGCCCCCCCCCCCCCCCCCCCCACAAAATGATAGCCAAGAAAAAATGTTGTTTGCCAAAGCCCAAACATTCAGGTACGTCTTCATCATCACGCTGCCGGTTTTGGCGTTTTCTAGGCCTAGGCCTAGGAGGGCTTTGCCTGTTACTTGGCCCAGGTTGAGGACTGTCCCTACCACTATTGTCACTATCGTCTTCTTCATTTCCGTAAAAATTATTATCACTTGAATCACTTTCGAAATCTCCATCAATGAAGTCATCTTCAGAGTCACTATTTAGAACAATTCTAAGATATCTGGGTCAACAACATGCCGCGGTTTTTGAGCTGCCATGTTTGCAAACTATGAACAAGTGTAATTCATTCACTAGTGCCATCTGGATCATATTTTTAGAACTACTAGTCCAAAATACCACCGAAATGCTATAGGTAGCAGCACTGAACACGGGAGTTGAAACAGCAGCGGGAAAAGACGGTAGCTAGGTACTTATTTAGGCGCATTTATTCAAATGCAAAGTGCGCGGACGTAATATTACGGACATACTCCCACGCGCCCACTTACGGCTGGCCGTAATATTACGGCCAGACTCTATAAAAGGTTAAGGTAATGGTGATGTATTGCTTTCTGAAAGAAAAAGTTGAAAAAGTTAGCCAGAATCTATAGAAATAAAGCTTTTAATATAAGTTTTTTTATTTTTTGTACAATATTTTCGTGCCATTTGGGCCAATTCTGACCAAACGGGTGGGGCTACATCGTTCATATTATACATGGACATTAAGGTTATGGTGATGTAGTACCTTTTGAAAGAAAAAGTTGAAAAAGCTAGCCAGAATCCATAGAAATAAAGCTTTTAATATTCGTTTTTTTACAGTAAATAATACCAATTGACAAGAAACAATAAAAACTTGACACCTACAATGCGTAGGCAGCAAAACAAAGCACTTGCAAAAGTAAAGATATCCCACGCAAACTAAAAACTTTAAAAAGTTCATCCATCAACGCGGCGGGACTTTAGCGTTTTCCTAGTATTTATATTCTGACCTTCAAGTCCAGTAGTATGTTAAACTCGTAAGGTTTGGTTTTTAACATAACCCATTTTATTAGAAGAGAGTAGCCCTACTTACCTGGCTGAAAAGGCATGCAACAACAATATGATAGAATGTTTACCCTACATAGGTACAGTCCACAGCAATAAGGAATTACAATGCTAACAAAAATATTTTACCAGTTGCATTATTTTATGGCCTAAATGGAACAGGGAAGGATAGTTTGACTGAAATGTTTGGGATATTATTTTTTTAAATGGGCCTTTTTAAAGCTAAGTTTGCTTTTCAAATACAAACGATATTGAACTTTCAGAAAGTTCATGTTTGTTAGCTTGTAGGCCAACTTTTGAAAAGTTCAAGTTTCACGAACTAAGCTTACGTTCGTATTAAGTTTTTTTTTAAGTTCAAATAAAAAATAACCTTTTCCCTGGTTAAGTTAAACGAAGACATTGCAAAGGGGAAGACAAACGTTTTGGATGAGCGAAGCGAAGACTTCAATTTCACTAACCCCCCAAAAAATTAGCTCGGGTGTTTTTTTGTTTGTTTTTCTGTTTGTTTGTTCGCGCTCTACCGGCCAAATGGCCTATGCGATCTTGATGAAAATTGTACGGGACCTTCGAAAACTCTGAACTTAGACTTGCCACGTTTTTGGGTACAATCGAAGAAATATTTCTCATGAATATCGTACTTTGACGATTTTTTTTTTTACGATTTTTCATGCGATATTTTCGTGATATTTGGCTCGCGACTGGGCAAACGACTACTCCGATCTTGATGAAACTTTATGGGAACGTTTGAAATCTTTGAAATTATTTATAATATGATTTTAGGGACATTTAAAGAAATATTTTGCATAGAAATCGTACTTTAACGATAAAATAAAATACAAATAATACAATATGTTCGTGATGTTTGGAACGATTCTGACCAAACGGATGAGGCTACAACGTTCATATTTTACATGCACATTAAGATTATAGTGATGTTCTGCCTTTTGAAAGAAAAAGTTGAAAAATTTGTCAAAATTCATTGAAATAAAGGTTTTAATAAAAGCCTTTTGTAGGTGTATAATTAACAAGTAATATCAAGTAACAAGAGAAACTTGACAATAATCACCTACAATGCTTACAGAAGCAAGTCTTTGGGCCTCGAGATTTTTGCATTCTATTGTTATCCCACGCATACTAAAAACTTACATAAAGCTCACCTATCAATGCGACTAAAAAAAGCGTTCGCAAAGCGCCCTAGTATTCATTAAGTTCCAATTGAAAACAATGGACATATTTTGCTTACAAAAACCACATGTGAAAATGCTAACAGATTGAATTGCGATCTAGGTTTTGGCCAATCTTAATCTTCCCATTGAAAATCATGATTAAAAAAACAAACACTATTTTAGACGACTTGTTAGCATTAATTGATACTACTTGATTCTGATTTTTTGTATCTGTTATCTAATGTGAAGATTCAGATAATAGATAACAAGAAATATTATCTGAGATAAGATAATAGATACTTTGAAATCATGTTATCTAGATAAAATAATAGATAACACAATGTTATCTAGATGATTATCTAGATAACATTATCTAGATAATGGCACAACACTGCCCGCAAGGCATAGAACTACGGCGGCAAAGGGTAACAAAAGACTTTTGTCACAGCAAACTCATTCATTCTAAACCACCTGCAAAGAAAGACGAACTCCAAAATTGGGATGTAGAAATAATATCCTGTCGACCTAAAGCATCCGCACTCACTACGAAATGTTGAAATGTTGTTTATTAGTTACCACTTACCATACATACTCAAACAAAAGCAATAATGAATATACGATAAGCGAAAATATTAAATCACATGAATGCAGTCTTGAGTAAGTTACTTTCAAAAAGTTACGTTTAAAAAGTTAAGTTAGCCTACTTGCCTTTAAAAGTAACTTTTAAACGTAAAAAGTTCCTTGACGGAAAAAGTAACTGAAAGTTACTTTGACAGTTAAAAGTTACATTAAAAGTTACTTTAAAAGTTACTTTTGGGAAATATTGTCGGGAAGAGTGGCAGTTTAAAGAAATGACAAACACGACTTCTTACCAAAAAAAAGATTAATTATTGAAACATCAACAAACTTGTCTCCAGTTACATTTTTTTCTTCGAGGAGATAAATCTTTTTATAATTATTCCATGGTAGGAGATTTGGAACAATCGTGTCCGCCATAAAGAAAAATAACAACACTGCACCAAATAAGTAACTGTCACTATTAAAACACTCAGAAAAACTGCAAAACACGAGAGACACAATAAGATGACGTATGCAGACCGGGGTGGCTTCCCTCAAGGCCCGTTCCCGTAAGGCCCGATACCTTTTTTTCCCTTTAAAGCCCACTTTTCTACCTGTTGATAAAGACCATGTTACACAAGGGTGTATTCCCTTAAGGCCCGTTCCCTTAAAGCCCGTTCCCGTAAGACCCGTTCCCTTAAAGCCCGCTCCCGTAAGGCCCGTTCCCTTAAGGCCCGTTCCTGTTGTTTAATGCATCCAAGTTATTTAAAAGTAAATTGGAAAAAAAATATTTCCGGTATTTTTTTATTGACACTAAGTATAAATAGTATTGTTTATTAATCATATTAAAAATGCAAATTTAAGCGATTTATTTTTACTGTATACTGTATTTGGGAAATAAGCATACCTCAAACAACATCAGTGCACAAAAAATTACACCAGTGAAATATACTTACCCCATATGTCGTTGATTTATGAATAATTAAAAATTAATCACTAATTTTCATAAATAATTGGAACCAAGTTAGCAATACGAATACGTTTCAGATACAGACACACCACATAAATATAGACATGTAAATTGTGGTAAACCATTGCGCCGTTGATAGTGCATTACCTACGTTTATGATATATTTATTAATGCAATAAATTTAAGCCAAAATTAAATTGATAATATTGTAATTGTTAATGGTAGACTTTTCATGATAGTAAAATATGTTGTTACCTGGTACATCGGCAATAGTTGTTCATTTACTAGATTCCTGTAACTTTATTTGTTTACCTACAACTTCAGTTAGATTACACCTATGTAAATCAAATTAAAATGCGATTAAATTGCAATTAAATAATACTAGGGAGGCTAACCACTAATCCTTAGGGAGGGAAACGGTTGCGGGCCTTGCGGGAACGGGCCTTGTGGGAACGGGCCTTAAGGGAACGGGTCTTAAGGGAACGGGTCTTAAGGGAACGGGCCTTAAGGGATCGGGCCTTAAGGGAACGGGCCTTAAGGGAATACACCCTTGTGTAACATGGTCTTTATCAACAGGTAGAAAAGTGGGCTTTAAGGGAAAAAAAAGGTATCGGGCCTTACGGGAACGGGCCTTGAGGGAGGTATCCCAGACCGGTACGTGCTCGATGACTGGTGTGACAGAAATGAATGGTGGTTTTGTTGAAATGGTCAACATCTACGACGGTCGCTCACGGCATGAGTACATGCCAACTCTTCCATACAGCCCCAACAAAGCACTAATATTGCTTTCAGGTTTCATTCAACCCGCTAAGCTATGCGGATGGGCGCCGGGCGGATCACAGTTATATAATATGAATTCTAGGAATCCAACTAAGAAAGAGTGGGGTGGGGTTGTTTCGAGGATTTTTGACCGGAAACAGCCGCATTGCGAGAGTGATTTGCTGTTGGTATAATTTTAAAAAGCAGTCTGTTTCAAAAGTAACTTTTGATTTTTTTTAAAGTTCCTCATTAATAGTAACTTACAACGTTAAAAGTTACTCCCGCGAAAAAAGTAACGCGTTACCGAAAAAGTTACCAAAAATGTAACGCGTTACTAGTAACGCGTTACTTTCAAAAAGTTACTACTCAACTCTGCATGTATGTATATTTTGTGTTGTACTTTCACGACTCGATACAATTGAATACAAATATTTTTTTCTCATCGTACTCGTAACAGTAAATAAAATTAATTATTCAAAGATAATAATGTAATTTTAAAATGTAATTTCTATTTACACTACCAGGTCTTGACCGATATAGCTGAAAATTTGTAAAATAGGAGAGAATGTTGAACTTATTGACACTGCAAAATTTCACAACGATCGGAACATTTTTATTTTTTTATTTTTTATTTTTTATAACCAACGATCGGATTTTGTTCAAAAACTATACAGCAACCCGCCTAGGTGGTATGTACATGTGTGCAAAATTTCAGGTCGATCAGAGAAACGGTGCGACCTGTATCGAAGCAGTAACAGAAAAAAAACAAAAAAACAAACAAAACAGACATTCGAGCCATAAGAGTCAAGTGGAGACGCTCGCTCAATTAGATACCTGTAGATTGCATTCGTTAGGTTGAATATTAGTGAGAGCTTATTCAGGCTACTTATCATTAGCAAAGATCATTAACAGTTGTCTATTACCTACAATTTCAATTAATTAACTAACAATTAAGACTTTTGATGAGCTTAAAACCTGTTATGAGACATTTATATGAGGCTGTGATCGGTTAATATGTTTCAAGCCCGAGAGCATTTTTACTAACCCGCAATCAAATAGGTTTTATTTGATGTAAAATGGTTGTACGTACTTTGCCGGGTTTGTCGTGTGGGTGTGGGAAACTAGAGAGTGACCGCAGAAACAATTTTTCACCATAATTAGAAGAAGATTAGCTTAAATTAAAAAAAATATTATTTGGTGTAGTATTGGTGTACATACTTGAACAATTTTCCATACTTGGTAGCGCACAACTATTGGAAACTCGTTAGATTATCGGAGCGAAATATTAAGATTTTTTTGAACGTCAATTGGGAACTCTGGACGAAGTACTCGCCGGTGCCCAGTGAAATGAGATTTTACTTGCCCGAGCAAAATTTTACTAGCCTCGGGCGACCATTAATTTCCACCCCTGTGTAGGCCTATGTTGAATGATATTGGGAAACGCCAAAGTCGTTGTTAAACGAGTGAGTGAGCCATGTGTATAGTACCCAGTATCATTCCCTATACTGGGCTTGATCCAGCCTTAGGTATATGGGAGGAAAGAGGATGTTCCTGGGTACTCAACACTTGGTTCACTCACTCGTTTAACGACTTTGGCGTTTCCCTAGTTTAAATTGAACATTCAAAATGCAAATCGTGTTCAATACGTATCAGTGTGAAACATTAACAAATTTCCAAGATAAAACAAAATCACCTAATTTTTATTTCCCATTTAACACCCCTCAAAAATAATATGTGGGTGTAAAATATATAAAAAAGTTTGAACTAACGGGTATCGAACCCCAACCCTTCGTGCGGTAGGCTAAATGCTTACCACTAGGCCATGCCAGCCACGTATATTGAGTCCCGCTAGCTGCTACTAAACAAATGCTATTGATATTTTTAAAAATCACATTTTTATTTACTGTAGGATTCAATCGCAATGGATCTAGCTGATTTTGTTAACAGTTCTTAGTAAACTTGTACCGGATGTCTGTTTAAAATTTCAGCGAAATCTGTTCAGCGGTTCGGCTGATTTTCGACAGACAGGCAGAATCACAGAATGAGAGCCGTTTGAGTTGAATGTATACACTCAGTCGCTCCTCTCCCTCGTTTAATAAAAGTATATAGTAAGAAGTTATAATACATAATAACACACGTTGAGACAATCATTAGGTAGCAGTAATTTGAATTTACTTTGATACGGACTTAAGCCCTTCATATTGTACAATAAACTCCCTGCCAGCTTACGACAAAAGCGTATTGAGATCCTCAAAAAAGACCTGAGAACTATCCTCATAGAAAAAGAATTCTATGATATACAAGGCTTTATGAAGGATAAGATCAGTTGTGATCGATAGAAAATATTAGGTAGATAGACTAGAATTAAGTGATAAAACCAATAATAATTGGTCATCAGTGACCATTCATTAGTCATCATATATCTTATTTTATGCCATTAATATTTTGTTAAGACTTGACTTATGAGTACCTAAATACTAATATGCACTACCATGTGTAATCTTTGCTAATCAATAGCCCCCTCATGCACAAAGATTTACCGGCGCAAAGTTGCGTCTTGTTAAAAATGGTGGACTTAAGCAAATCCATTGGCTTTGTTAAATCATTGCGCTATAAAGACCGTATGCACATATGTAGTTGCGTTAGGAAACTTGCGTCCATAAGTCGCTAGATATTTCGGTAAAGTTACAGCTACTCTGGATGTGACGCAAATGTCAACCTGTGTACCTTTTCGTATTAGAAAATTAATATTTCGACAAAACTTTTTGTACCAACAAACAGTAAAGAAGGCAAGAAACGTGAAATATGTAGTAGAAGATAGCAAAAAAGTTCATAAAAATAAGAGTGAAATTAGAACCCGCGACCTTCAGCATAGGAATGCCTCTCGTTACCGCTACTCCAGGTAAATATTGCAACTTTTGCCCACTATATACGTCGCAGGTTGCCCAAAACACAAAATGTTATAAATTATTGCTGTTTTATATCTAGAAATGTTCTTTTAGTGCTAGAGTAATTTATTCGAGTCATTTGGGACTGGATTTTGCTTGCATTTCGTTACTATTGATCTCCAAACACTATCGCCGGAGACAATTCCGCCATCTTCGCCAATATTTGTGTCCACAACTTTACCAACGCAAGTCTTTGTACATGAGTGGGTAGGCCTACATGTAGGTAGGGCCTATACATTCCTTCAAAGTACTTTTCTGCCCGAACTGCCATTATCATTTAAGACAACAATGTAAACCATACAAGTGGCTATATTATATATAAATATAGATTGGATTCGAGTGAATTTTAAAATACCTAATACATGTACATTGCTTTTCTATTTCATTACATTATAAATTTTGCTATTATACTGTTTGTTTTTAGACGAGTGAGCGCAGCGAAACGAAGTCTATAACGCTACTCGATCGGGTTTTGTCGTGTCTAATGTGTCTGTTAAATGTTTAATGTTTGTCTGTCCGGTCCCAAATGGCCGAACGTCCAAACAGATTGAGCCAAAATTTTAAAAATACATCTGTGACCAGTTAACTGAGAACTGCTATAACAAAATGAGAAAAATACGTTGCGATTTAAACCTACAAGAATTAATAAATTGAAAAATATACTTGAAATGTGTAGGTTTCATTTTAACAACAATGCTTTTGTTCTTGAAAAGTCATTTTTATCAAATAATTGTTGGCAGGCTGTGATAACATGCATAGCAGTGACCAAGGTTCTTCTAAATTCCGCTGGGACATTGAGTAAACCTTGCAATCTTTACTCGTATTTCGTACTGGCTATGTTTTCCATAGTAGGGCCTACTGTCTCGGTTGATGTAGACTAAACTGCGTTATATGCATTTCAAAACACGTTTAATATTTTTTTTAAATACAATCCATAAACTACAAAATCTTTTCCGACCAGGGGATTGAACCCAGGTCTCCCACATTCCGACCGAGTATAAGGGCGCCTTAGCCAACTAGACTAGGGAAACGCCAAAGTCGTTGATAGACGAGTGAGTGAGGCATGTGTTGAATACCCGGTATCATTCCCCATACTGGGCTAGATCCAGCTTTAGGTATAGGGTAGGAAAGGGGATGTTCTCGGGTACTCAACACATGGCTCACTCACTCGTCTATCAACGACTTTGGCGTTTCCCTAGTGTAAAGTAAGCAAGTAGTCTTAATCTAAAAGTCGTGTTTCAAACTTTGTTAATTGTTAAATAAGCAAGGTATAAATAAATAAATAAAAATAAATTTTTTGTCTTATGAATGAGTGACTCTGGAGTCATCCTAGCAACAATTCACGTAATTCATTCTAAGGTTGTTCCAAATTAGCCTTGTTGACTCTGGCGCCGCCCGCAGGTGGAATTGTGTCCAACTTCTAGGTCTGGTGTTTTCTATTTAAAATACCGTTCTCTAGTTGCCTATTTTTCTCTCATCGATGGTATCGACTCCCACAGGGTTTAGTCGTTCCGACAGACAAAATTGTTGGCTCAAACCGGGTGGCATACCATTCGATTCCCATCACCCACAGCTATCATTTTAAGGTTAAGGTTTAACATTTTGTTCGCCTTCATAGCCTCGCCACGCTATGAACACGACCGACGCTCAATTTTTTCGTCCGCTTATATCAAATTTCTTTGTTATAAATGCACTTACAGACATCATCTTTATGGCTTTATGTGCTATGTTTTCACCATTAATCACGTTTTAATATAGTGTACTTGTTATACGTCCAAATACATAAATACAGTGTTTCATGATCAAATACACCTCAAGATAAGAAGAAGATTTAAGAATACGCACTGCTTTCGTTTGATGGCAAAGGTAGAGTTTTTTCAAAAATTGTTATTCAAATTCTCAATATAGTTGTTAATGATGTTGGCAACAAATTGTCTATCTTCAATTTGGCCATAAATATTACAGATACCCTGTAAATAATAAAATACCTGAAGCTGCACGTGGCACCGGAGTAGGGAAAAACATACTATTATATCACTGTAATTTTCCTTCTAATTAAAGTTAATTCATTAACACACATAACAAAAACTTGTAGAAATACAGCCAAACCTTACACACTCAAAAGGAATGAGATCTAAAAAAAGGGCCAAGCTCATCTACCCTTCCACATAAACGTACAGTGTCCCATAACAGCATCCTCGAAAAGCTTGGCAAAATAGAATTTGCGATTATTAATTTAACGTAATAGTTTATCCAAGTTCTTTTTTTCTAATTAATTTAAACGTAATAACATGCAAATTCTATTTTGCCAAGCTTTTCGAGGATGCTGTTATGGGACACTGTACGTTTATGTGGAAGGGTAGATGAGCTTGGCCCTTTTTTTAGATCTCATTCCTTTTGAGTGTGTAAGGTTTGGCTGTGTTTCTACAAGTTTTTGTTATGTGTGTGATCTCATTACTTTTTCAAGTTCCATTACAAAATTATTTGCTAAAATATAATATTTTTATCAAAGTTGATTTAAATTCTATGGTATTAGAAGTAACAATATAGGATGTAAAATATCTAGACCCGGATTCATGTACATCCTGGGTATAGGTGGTATAACCATGGTATAACGACGGTATAAGGACTAGACCCCAATTCTTGAGTTCGTGGGAGATGAGTTGAAAACGCAATTTAAAAACGAAGTCGTTTTCGTTTTCGAAGGAATTGGTATTCTTGAACGGTATCGTGGAAAACGTCATGGGTTGTGAGTTGAAAGCATTGATATTAAACCCCTATAGTAGGCTAGATTAGCAGTCTCCTATACCTCCGCACAGGCGCGAGCGTAGCAAATTGAAGACTCAACCGGCCCATTTCAAGATGGCGATTTGGTGTTTTAATTTATGCTTTTTTAATGCAATAAAGTATTTTACTGGATTGTTTGATATGGTTTTAGCTTGTGCAGCATGGTATTAAACAAAAGAAACAATACGAAGTGATTGCATAAGGGAATTTAGTAATCATTTGGTGTTAAAGGCTAGTATGCTTACCTGTCAACCTGGCGGCAATCTTGAGAACTATTTGGCCACAAATCGCTCCCATTTGATTAACATGTAAACTGTCATTTTAAGATGGCTTCTAATTGTACCGGAAGTGGAACACCGACTGCTGGTCTAGCCAATTATATAGGATGTCTATGGTTGAAAGAGTATCACGAAATCCAAACACTTTAAAAAGATTTGCGTATAGCAAAGAGCTCGAAAAAGTTCTATATTTATTCTAGATGGCAGTGCCTTCATAAACGCGGGCCAATCGAAAGACAAGTTGTATGAAATGATTTGATTGTTGCAATTATGTAAACAAACAGATGAGCAAGTTCATATCAGAACAATGTTGTGCTGGCATAGGGTTGGCTAGGCTTGTCAAACATGTAATGTAAGTATGAATTTTACTAGTCCTATAGCCAAATGGAACTTTAGACCTACACTTTTGCATTATAAATAATTTTCCACATCTGGGCCTAGGCCAGGGACGGTTTCTGATTTGTTTTATGAGAGTATAATGACACCTTTTCTCGTTCCACACAAAGAAGAAAAATTTTAAATGTCCGCTATTTGTTTACGTATCGCACTTTCCCGCCTAACTCTGCTTATACCGTCAACAAGTGTCAAGTAACTATGGTTACTTGTTGATTGTATGCCAAGTGTTTAAGGCTTATTTTAAAACCTTTATTTGGAAGCCTTCCAACAAACTTTTTCAACTTTTTTTTTCAAAAGAGACTATATTTCTATAACCTTAATGTCCATGTAAAATATGAACATTGTAGTCCCACCCGTCTGGTCAGAATCGCGGGCCGACGTATTAGATGTTAGCAGTAGCAGTAGTAGCAGTAGTAGCAGTAGTAGCAGTAGCTAACATCCTTAAAGTGATTTTGAGCATGTTTCAAGCCATTTTTTCACCAAGAAGGAATAATCGTACCCCAATAAAATTTGGCATGTGTTGTCAGGTACCTAAATCCCCTCGATTGTGATAGTTTTCAAGTTCACATCACGTTACATGACGGCTGGGTAACACCTCGAAATCACCCCAACTCTGCTTGGTGTATAAGGTGCTTGAGTGTGTAGCGCACCGCGGCTTGGCTGCGGCGCCCTAACGGGCACCTAGATCTTTCACTCTTGAACGTAAATAAAGCAATTAATCATGATTGGGGTAAATGTATTTCAAACAAAAAAGCACAGTCTGTTTCCAAAAGTGGGTCCCCGCTATATATTTTTAAGAAAATGAAGGTTTGCAAAGGCAATTGTCCAGTGGATATGTTTAGTTATATATTAGATATATAATTATCACCTAGCTGGGATAAAACATAACATGATGTACATTTTTGGCGATAATGGCTATGCAAATATTTGAATTCCTGAAAAATATATCTGCCAAAACGCGTGACACTCAATATTTTCTTTCACACTTTCCTACTTCAATGCCAAATTACTTACTTTAAGCATAGCGTTTAAGCGTTTCAAATATTATTCTGATTAAGCGAGCGAAGCGAGCGTTTCCATTTGACTCTGCCGGAAAAATTTGTCACTCGTTTTGTTTTTTTTTTGTTTGTATGTCTCGCCATAACGTTCGAACGGAGGCTCGGATCGAGTTGAAATTTTGACCATCCGCAAGCTTTGTTCTCGATTGAATGCCATTAGTTTTGTGGCAAAATCGTTCAAAAAGTTAAAAAGTTACATTAAAGTTAATCGAAAGTTTTTTTTTCAAACTAACCGGCGACAAAATCTGAGATAGCCAAATCATTTAGAATGTCCGTCCGGTCACGAATATGTTAATTTTAGTTTGATCCGATAAGTAGTGTAGATGGAAATTACATTATAACAAAAGTAACGTTGCCATGGCAACAAAAGACGCGCGAAGTTTCTAATGCACTGCCACCTAGAAGTAATCAAAATACTTTCGAGGAAGCAGTCTCTTATTTGTCACCAAAGAGTTTAAATATTTTTCCCAATGAGTCAAGGTCCTCTAGATGGCGGTGGATTTTATCCACAAAGTAAAGATTTACATACGGGTTTACCCAAATACCTTGGCAATAATAAATAATATCAGAAACATGGCCCTGTGGACAGCGAACGTCGCAAATTTTAAAATTTAAAAAAATGTGCATTGTGGGTCTAGCTATAGCACGTGCTCGCTTATCAACGCGTCCAACTGAGCGTTTCCTAGTAGTATCTTACACTTGTTGGGCCTACAGGGAAATATAAAGAATAATATGTAGGTATAGACTGTTCCAAAAAGTGGGTCCCTCAATGTATTACCAGTAAATTAATATTTATATATACAAATTGTATACATTGTACATTTATTTTTCGACAATTACACCATGTGAAAAAAAAAATAGAAACCCTCCAAACAGTAAATGCAGATTGCTGCATGCAGCTTCGAGGCTCGAGTGCATAATGCCAAAGCATACCGTTATTTATCGTTTTTATGAATATTTAGTACCCTTATTATTGTTGCCACAAAAAGAAATGACGCAAAACAAAATTATTTAAGATTAATAATAAATAAAGAAGTACAGTCTGTTCACAATATTTGTTTTCAGAAAACTCAATTTGCTTCAAACATTGTTATAATATAATGGCTATCTCTAGTCCAAATCCCGGCAGTAGCCTAGCTGATCAACTAAGATATTCTGTAAGAACAGGATATGCATATTTGGATATGTGAAATGTATTATATAAAATTTAAAAAAAAATATTTTCATTAGGAACATCACTTACGTTTTTAGACCTCTTCATTCACGTCTGAGTTGATGTTTTCTTCGTTCTCCTCCTCTCTTGAACTAACATCATAATTTGTACAGTACAAGCCTGTATTTTGCACATGTTAGTACAACAAAGATAATTACGCAATCAATAACATGACTTAGAAATACATTGGCGTGAACAATTGCATGCTAAGAGTTACATCAGCAGATCAGTTGGAGTTGGTTCAATGCTCAACCAATATATCTCAAGAACCGGCATGGCTTCTGAAATCGTTGATATCTTCCATCCATGCAACTCTGGAGGAGGTATTTTTGAAAAGGATTCCAAGACTCATTTCCCTATACCGGACTGATTGTTTGCACGTACATGATGTATATATGAACTGCGTCCTTACAAGGTGGGAGAAAAGTATGTTCTATAGTGCCCCTTTTCGTGCAGAACAACGAATAGCGCAAATCGTTAAATTTGTTATGCTATCTCCTCCATAAATATTACACACAAACTCACCGTCCACACCATCCATTGTTTCTATTCTACAATTCTTCGTAACATGTGGAACTGAATGTTATCGGTACACTAGAGGCTGTATTGATAACGTACCAGATCCTTTATCGTAGCAAGAAGAAGCTGATACTAGAATTGCTGATCACGCGACAGGAGCGGGATATGAAGACTTTGTTATTATTTGTGACGTATTATTTGATCCTCTTCCATTTGCCATCAATCAACCAAAAGGTAAACTACACTGATGTTCACTGATGTGCAAGGAGCACTTGTGGCTGAACCTATAACATGTGCCGTGTTAGTTTTGTGCCATCAGCAAGACTCTTTGCGGCACAAGATTTCTTTGTGGATTTTAAGTGTTTTAGCAAAATGTTTGCTATAGCTTCGACGACGTTTCTTCTTGTTGAATGTAATTATGACAAGGATAAACAATAAATTAATTAATACATAAATAATGCACAAATAAAAATAAACATTGTTTGTAATTTGTCTGCAATTAAAAACTAACCTTGTATTTTTGTTCTGGAAATCTCTTATCTTACAAACGGGTACTCTCCAAAGGCGAAAATTTCAAGATATCTAGTGTGACTCGTTGGTCTTGTAATTACCTGGTACCTGGTTCCTGCTGCTAATGCAGAAGGTTCTGTTCGATTCCCGGTAAAGTCAGAGGTTTTTTTAAATTCTGGTTAAGTCCATCATTTCTTGTCTTAGGAATTTGTAAACGGTAACTTTTGAGCCGTTCTAGCAAACGAGGCACATAATAAATTTTAAGTTGTTCTGAATCGGCCTTGTTGATTCTGGCGTTGATCCGCGGGTGTTTGCACTGTCCATACCACTGATTGGTGATTGCTATATTTATGTCAGACTATTAAAAAAATATCGATCTTTGGTTGGTTATCGCTCACTCGTCGATTGCGTCGGGGCCTACAGGGTTGGCTTGTTCGCTTTGATTTACTGTCCCCCACTGAAAATCAGTTATGTGACTGAGTGGGAAGGCTCTAAATACGGATTTATTTTATTTATTTATTTAGGCCTACATAGTACGCTTGAGGCAGAAACATGCAAAACACTTCTCGGGATGGTCGCATTGTCTTAATGTGATACAGTTAGCGCTTTTGAAGGAAAAGGAAAGATAGGTTCATCAAAAATAATTATTTTAATGTCCACTATGTGCAATTATTTGAGCATCGAGTCAGATGCTCTACTCGGACAAATTTTGTATGCAAATCCCGAAACGATGGATGGTGTAGAAGAGTTTGTGTATAACTTTATGGAGGAGAAAGCATAACAAAAGTAAACGATTTGCGCCATTCGTTTTTCTGCACGAAAAGGGGAACCATAAAATCTACCTTTGTCCCTCCTTGTAAAGACGCACTTCATAAACACATCAAACGTGCAAACTATCAGTCAGATATATAGAAAAGAGCCTTGGAATCCTTTCTAGAAATACCTCCTCCCGAGTTGCATGATGGAAGATATTATCAACGATTTCTGAAGCCACACCGGTTCTTGAAAAAGATTGGTGAGCATTAAACCAGCTCCAACTGCTGTGCTGGAACTCTTAGCATGCAATTGTTCAAGCCAATGTATTTCTAAGTCATGTTATTGATTGTGTAATTATCTTTGTTGTACTAACATGTGCAAAATACAGACTTGTACTGTACAAATTATGATGTCAGTTCAAGAGAGGAGGAGAACGAAGAAAACATTGACTCAGACGTGACTGATGACTGATGAGGTCTGATAATGTAAGTGATGTTCCTATTGAAAATATATATTTTTATTACTAAATGATACATTTCATGTATCCAAATATGTATATCCTTTTCTTACATGATGTCTTAGTAGAACAATGGTCGGCTACTGCTGGGATTTTGACTAGAGATAGCCATTATAGAACAATGTTTGAACTTTGAAGCAAAATGAGTTCTCTGAAAACGAAAATTGGGAACAGACTGTACTTCTTTAATTACTATTATTAATCTTAGATAATTAATTAGGTTTTGTTTCTTTGCCACAATTTCTTATTGTGGCAACAATAATTACTAATTATTCATAAAAATGGTAAATAGCTGTAGGATTTATCACTAGGAAGCTTCGCAAATGCTTTTTCAGGCGCGTTGTTGGATGAGCGTAATGTTTTAAAAACGAAAAAAAGCGTAAAATTGCGATTTTCATGAGAAATAATTTTTCGATTACGCTCAAAATTTCACAAGACAATATTAATTCATTAAATTAAGGTTCTGTGAAGAAATCATTTCAGTCTGAATAAAGCATGTAGGTGTTTAAAGTCAAAGAAATTTTTAAAAAAATAAAAAAATCGTAAAATTGTGATTATCATGAGCAACAATTTTTCGATTGCAGACAAATTTCACACGAATATATTAATTCATAAAATTAAGTTGCTGTGAAAAAATCATCACAATCGGATAAAGCATGTAGGTGTTATAAGTCGAAAGAATGTTACTAGGAAAACGCTCAGTTGGACGCGTTGTTGAGCGAGCACCGGTACGTGCAACATGACCCGAGTACGACATTCCCATAAGGCCCACCACACAGTGTAGGCCTAACTGGATATTGACATTGTACACTATATACTCAGTGTTGTGCCGTTATCTAGATAATGTTATCTAGATAATCATCTAGATAACATTGTGTTATCTATTATCTTATCTAGATAACATGATTTCAAAGTATCTATTATCTTATCTCAGATAATATTTCTTGTTATCTATTATCTGAATCTTCACATTAGATAACAGATACAAAAAATCAGAATCAAGTATAAATTAATGCTAACAGGTCCTCTAAAATAGTGTTTGTTTTTTATCATAATTTTCAATAAGAAGATTAAGATTGGCCAAAAACTAGATCACAATTCCATCTGTTAGCTTTTTCACATGTGGTTTTTGAAAGCAAAGAATTCCCATTGAAGAATACTAGGCCGCTTTGCGAACGCTTTTTTAGTCGCATTGATAGGTGAGCTTATTATAAGCTTTTAGTATGCGTGGGATAACAATAGAATGCAAAATATCTCGAGGCCCAAAGACTTGCTTCTGTAAGCATTGTAGGTGATTATTGTCAAGTTTCTATAGTTACTTGATATTACATGTTAATTATACACCAATAAAAGGCTTTTATTAAAACCTTTATTTCTATGAATTTTGGCAAATTTTTCAACTTTTTCTTTCAAAAGGCAGTACATCACTATAATCTTAATGTACATGTAAAATATTAAGGTTGTAGCCCCATCCGTTTGGTCAGAATCGTCCCAAATATCACGAAAATACCGTACTAAAAATAAAAAATAAAATCGTAAAAGAACGATTTCTATGTGAAATATTTCTTCAAATGTCCCTAAAATCATAATATACATAATTGTAAGAATTTCAAACGTTCCCATAAAGTTTCATCAAGATTAGAGTAGCCGTTTGCCCGGTCGCGAGCCAAATATCACGAAAATATCGCATTAAAAATAAAATAAAAACGTAAAAGTACGATATTCATGAAGAATATTTCTTCGGTTGTACCCAAAAACGTGGCAAGTCTAAGTTCAGAGATTTCGAAGGTCCCCTCCAATTTTCATCAAGATTGCATGTGCCATTTGGCCGGTAGAGCGCGAACAACTTGACCAGGGAAAAAGTTATTTTTTATTTGAACTTTTAAAATAACTTAATACGAATATAAGCTTAGTTCCTATTATTTTAGATCAACTTGAACTTTTCAAAATTTGGCCTACAAGCTAACAAACATGAACTTTCTGGAAGCTCAATATCGTTAATATTTGAATAACAAACTTAGCTTTAAAAAGGCCCATTAAAAAAAATATCCCAAACATTTCAGTCAAACTATCCTTCCCTGTTCCATATTGGCCTCAAAACAATGCAACTGGTAAAATATTATTATTAGCATTGTAATTTCTCATTGTGTGTACCTTTATGTAGGGTAAATTATTGAATGCATTTTCAGCCAGGTAAGTAGGGCTACCCTCTCCTAATAAAATGGGTTATGTTCCAAACCAAAACTTATGAGTTTAACATACTACTGGACTTGATGGTAAGAATATAAATACTACAGTAGAGTCTCTCTAATCCGGGCTAATTGGGACCAGATGTAGCCCGGATAGGATAAGTGAAAACCCCGGATTAGACGGAAAATGTTTTTTTATCGCGTATTTTGATACATTAATGGTTAGTGTATCATTCGTGACCCTTCCGCTGTCATAAATACTTCTCTCTATGGCTTTAAAAGCGATAAGAACAGACCAGCTCGACCTTGTGGCTGGCTGCATACATCGAGAGAAAGAGAGTGCAGAGCGCGATTACGACAGACAGATATTCTCTTTATGGCCCCGTGCTCACGACCTTGTGGCTGGCTGCATGCATCGAGAGAGAGTGAGAGCGCGCGTGAGGCAGAGAGAGAGAGAGAGAGAGAGAGAGATAGATAGATAGATAATCGTCTTTATTTTCCAGGCGGGATTAAGGCCAGCTAAACCTTTTCTTCCATCCAACCTTTAATTTAAATACAGAGAGAGGAGTGTAAGCGGAGTGAATTGGAGATTGAGTTATCACTGTAAAATAAACAAAACAAAGATTTGTCCCAATGAGATATGAAGTTTTATTACGTAAAAAGATAGTCGTGGCTCTTGAGTCCCCCACTGTTTGCGCTCCGACGCCCTTCTCGGAAGCTATCTTTTTTATTGTCTCTCCTTGATCAAGACGTTTCAAGGCGTTTAATTTATCCTCAAATGAGGCAGACTTATGTTTGCGCTTACTCATCGCAAATATCACTCGCGCACAAACACACGTCTATCCTTGTGTCGACCCAAGTAACACTCTGTCAATCATCTAAGTGAAAGGGAACCGGTGGTTTTGTGCACAATACAAATGTAAATAATCCCCATTACCTGTAATGGCCTGTCCATCTTGACCCGTATTGACAGTTTCAAACCACATGGACCTCTTTGGAATCTGTACCAGCCTGTATTTGAGAACGCTCCACTAATTTGCTCGAACATGAAGATTTAGAAGTGGTTGCGTTTTACATTAGTTTCAACAAAGAAGGCGGGAGGCCTCAATACAACCTGCGTCTTTTCAGTTTGATGATTGACAGAGTGTTACTTGGGTCGACACAAGGTATAGCTACGAGAACGTCACTGGTTTGTTTGTCATTTGACTCAAGACAGACGACTGAGACGAGACTGGCCATTGGCCAATGGGCAGTCGGCCTGAAGAATTTCATTCATGTTATTCCACCCTCCCCTCGCTCCACCCGCTACTACGTCCGGCTGCAAGTCGGCCGCGAGCCTATAGTATGTGCCATGTAAGACGGCTGTAGTACGTGATATTTTCAACTATAAACACATCAGATCCAGATTTATTTATTTTTTTATTTTTTTTTAAACTTACGACACGGGTCGCCCCGGATTACACGGAACACCGGATTACACGGAACACCGGATTAACGGGGCCCGGATTAGAGAGGCCCTACTGTATATATATATATATATATAATAGGCCAATTATTAAACAATAGACCTAGACTAGAACCCTGAAACGTATTACGGAAAATTGAATTGGGTCTAAGCCGATTTTTTTTTTGTAAAAGTATCTATTATCTAGATACATTGCCAGTATATGTATCTATATCTAGATACAATTCATGTCCATCATCTATTATCTGTATAGAGATATGTTTTTATGAAGAGTATCTTATCTTTATCTAGATAATATTTTTGGTTATCTGGCACAACACTGTATATACTATTCCAACATCTTTGCATTATACTAATTCACGTCATGCCTTCTAAAGTGTATCTTTGTATCTTCACTGCCTCCTTCATTTTTTAACATCATTTTTCGAATTATGATTACCAATAAGTCTTTAAGGTCTTGACCGATTTAGCTGAAAATTTGGAAAATAGGAGAGAATGTTGTACTTATTGACCCTGCAAAATTTCATAACGATCGGAACATTTTTATTTTTATTTTTTTTATTTTTATTTTTTATAACCAACGATCGGATTTCCCGCCTAGGTGGTATGTACATGTGTAAAAAATTTCAGGTCGATCAGAGAAACGGTGCGACCTGTATCGAAGCAGTAACAGAAAAAAACAAACAAAAAAACCAACAAAAAAAACAGACATTCGACTCTCGAGCCATAAGAGTCAAGTGAAGACGCTCGCTCAAAAAATTTAAAAAAATCGTAAAAGTGCGATTTTCATGAGAAATAATTTTTTGATTACGCTCAAATTTCACTCGAATTTATCAATTCACAAAATAAAGGTTCTGTGAAAAAATCATTACAATCGGATAAAGCATGTAGGTGTTATATGTCAAAGAATTTTTTTTTAAATTGAAAAAAAAATCGTAAAATTTCATAAGAAATAATTTTCCGATTGCGCTCAAAAGCGCGGCAGTTTTAAGTCCAGAGATTTCGTAGGCCCTCATAAAATTTCATCGCAATCAGAGTATCGGTTTAGCTGGAATTGTGTTAACAGACAGACAAAAATACAAAAAAAAGGGAAAAAAAACATTCCGTATTTTTGTCTCCAGTGTAGTGAAATGGAATCTTCGCTTCGCTCGCTACGCTCATCCAATTATGCACTCGCGCCTGGAAGCTACATGCATCAATCTGCATTTACTGTTTGGAGGGTTTCTATTTTTTTTTATTTGACAGTTATATTGCCTTTAAGTTTACTATTATATTGTGTATTTATGTAATGACATATTAATAGCTAAACAATGTACATGTACATGGTGTAATTGTCGGAAATACAAAATGTACTATGTATACAATTTGTATGTAGGCCTATACATTTTTATTTACTGGTTATACATTTAGGGACCCACTTTTTGGAACAGCCTATAACTACATATTCTTTATATTTCCCTGCAACAATGCTTTTGCTTGTGTAAGATAATCTCAGAATAATATTTTAAACGCTTAAACTCCATGCTTAAAGTAAGTAATTTCGCAATGAAGTGGGAAAGTGTGAAAGAAAATATTGAGTGTCACGCTCTGACATATATATATATATTTTTTAGGAATTCAACTATTTGTATAGCCATTATTGCCAAAAATGGACATTATGTTTTTTATCCCAGCTAGGTGATAATTATAGATCTAATATACAACTATAAACATATTCACTGGGCAATTGTCTTTGCAAACCTTCATTTTCTTAAAAATATAAAGATGGGACCCACTTTTGGAAACTGACTGTACTTTTTTGATTGAATTACATTTACCCTAATCATGATTTGCTTTATTTACGTTCAAGGTTGAAAAATAATGAATTAACTTGAATTAGAAGGAAATTTACAGTGATGTAGTATGTTTTTCCCAACTCGGGTGCCACGCGCTGCTTTAGGTATTTTATTATTTACAGTGTATCTGTAATATTTATGGCCAAATTCAAGATAGCTATTTTGTTGCAAACATCATTAACTATTATCTTGAGCATTTCAATAACCATTTTAGAAAAAACTCTACCTTTGCCATCAAACGAAAGCAGTGCGTATTCTTAAAAAAAAAATTATCTTGAGGTCTATTTGATCATGAAACAGACTGTATTCATGTATTTGGACGTATAACAAGTACACTATATTAAAACGTGATTAATGGTGAAATCATGGACATAATGATGATGTCTGTAAGTGCATTTATAACAAAGAAATTTGAAATTGAAGTTGTCAGTGCGCGGACGAAAAACGTTCATAGCGTCGAGACGCTATGAAGGCGAACAAAATGTTGAGTTAATCAAGCTTAAAATTTAAGCTGTGGGTGTTGGGAATCGAACGGTGTATGTGAACCTTTGCCACTCCGATTGAGCCCATTCTTGAAAATTCGGGGGTCTATCGGAACGACTAGTTGGCTTATATTATAGTCTCTCGCTGGAAATTAGTAATGTGACTGAGTGGGTTTACTCTGAATTTGAATTTATTTATTAAATCACAACAAATAGCAATTAACGAACGACTAGTCTTTTGGCCCATTAGTTCAATTGGCAAGAGTATCGGTACGTAGAGCCAGAGGTTCTGGTTTCAAGCCCTAGTCAGAGAAATTTGTATAGAAGTTCCTATCAATCAATAACTTATGTCTTCCAAGTGCTATGCTTTAAAGCGCTGTAATTAGGGATGCAAATTATACTTTTCTCGTTATCAATTATCGAAATGGTTATGTCATTATGGAATCAATTTAATCGATATCGATATTACCAGTAAAAATTCAAGCCCATTCAACAAAGATGGAATCTCAAATGTGTTAAATGAAATATAAAACAATACAATCTCATGCCACTCGCTGCCTCGTCCTGACTTTGTTTTTGCCTCCCGCTATTGGCGAAGTTCGCTCCCATATATAAAATCTCGAGTAAGACACCTTGTGACCTATCTGTCTGCCCAAGCGGGAAATACGAATTAGTTTTTTCGGGCCGTTTTCAACTAATTATTGATATTTTGATTATCGATAATGAGTTTTGATTATCGATTATCGTGTGCATCCCTAGCTGTAATCATACTATACAACTCATAGGAGATGAGAGTGGTTGGCTAAAGCCATGTGATCTTTCCGTTATAGCAGCACAACAAGGCAGTCTTCTGTTTGAATCATGTAACACAATGTTCACAACAAACAACAATTTAGTAACTTGGTTAATCTTGTGGCCCTGATAGCTCAATTGTAAAGCATGGGTACAAGAGCTAAAGGTTCTGGGTTCAAGCTCCAGTTGGGTTAAATTTTATGACAATTGCTATATTTATTGTTTATTCTTGTTATTACATTTTTTAACCTCAAGAAACGGCGTCGACGCTAGCAAATATTTTGCTAAAACGCTAGAAATCTTTCTAGAATTCTCGTGCCACGAAGAGCCTTGCTAAAGCACGTGAAACTAACACAGCTGTCAATCAATAATAATGATTATGCCATTATTTCACAAAACCATTAATGTAACAACTGTTACAAGCTTATAATTTTTTATTATGTAATGTTAGTTAGTAGTTTGTTAGTAATAATGGTCCTTGTGGTCACCCAACATGGTTTTCTCTCTATATATTTCAGGCTGAATCTAAAAATGAAAAGCTTCAAATATACTACAAAGTTTGTTATGCTCGAGTTCTCGACTACCGCCGTAAGTTTATAGAAGCAGCTGCAAGGTACAATGAGCTGTCATATCGTGGGATTATTCACGAGGATGAAAGGATGACTGCCTTACGGAATGCTCTTATTTGTACCGTGCTTGCTTCTGCCGGACAACAGCGCAGCAGAATGCTTGCTACATTATTCAAAGATGAACGCTGCCAACAACTTCCTGCATACTCCATTCTGGAGAAGATGTACTTGGATCGCATAATTCGCCGCTCGGAATTGCAGGAATTTGGGAATCTTCTCCAACCACATCAGAAAGCATCAACTACTGATGGATCTACTATATTGGAACGGGCAGTTATTGAACATAACTTGTTATCAGCCAGTAAACTCTACAACAATATAACATTTGAAGAGCTTGGAGCATTGCTGGAAATTTCTCCAACAAAAGCAGAGAAAATAGCTAGTCAGATGATCACTGAAGGACGAATGAATGGTAACATCGACCAGATAGATTCCATTGTTCATTTTGAAAGTAAGTACCAGAACAAAGTTTTTAATTTTTAACAATCACTTTGACAAAATATGTATGTAGCATTTTTACAATCAGCACTGGGGCCAACTACCCTAAAATTAATTTTCCCTCCTGAGGATATCTCTGGCCCTTAGGTTGCATTTTTGGGAGAAAGGAGTTCCTGGGGACAACCTTTTCCCTATATTTTTAACAGGCAGTGAGACACTATGGGTAACGTACAGGAGGTACATCCCTGGGATGTCCTCAGGATTGTCCAAAATGCAATTGATCACAAAATAGAGACTATAAGATAAGCTCCACTACATATAACAATAGGGAATGCTCCTCAACTCTTTTTTGTGACTTAATTGTAATTAACATAAATATTGCACTCGTGGGGCTTGCCCCGTTGACAATAAAGAATTAATAATAATAATAATAATAATAATAATAATAATAATAATAATATATTTTTTTTTTTTAATATTTTATTTATTTATTTATTTATTTATTTATTTTTATTTTTTTTTGTAGATACATTTCTTTCTTTCAAAACCTTACACATTTCATACATTCGACCTTCCACAAACTGCGCATGCAGCTTATCTGTGGAACTATGTTTATTAAAGATAAGGATTTATTCACTTCTGAACACTTAACCTAATATAATTGAAATTTGATTTATTGAAATTACCGACATGTGAGTCTAAACAATGTGATAATTATATAAAGTTTGACATTATGAGTAAATTTATTGGATGAGCGAAGCGAAGACTTCAATTTCACTGACCCCCCAAAAAATTTAGCTCGGGTGTTTTTTTTTTTTTTTTTTTTTTTTTTTGTTTTTTGTTTTTTGTTTTTTTTTTGTCTGTTTGTTAACTCTCTTTCAGGCAAACGGCATATCCGATCTTGATGAAAATTTGACAGGACCTTCGAAATCTCTGAACTTAGAGGTGTATTGTTTTTGGGTACAATCGAAGAAATATTTCTCATGAATATCGTACTTTTACGATTTTTTTTCGATTTTTTGTGCGATATTTTCGTGCCATTTGGGCCAATTCTGACCAAACGGGTGGGGCTACAACGTTCATGTTATACATGGACATTGAGGTTATGATGATGTAGTACATTTTTAAAGAAAAAGTTGAAAAAGTTAGCCAGAATCTATAGAAAAAAAGCTTTTAATATAAGTTTTTTGATTTTTTGTGCGATATTTTCGTGCCATTTGGTCCAATTCTGACCAAACGGGTGGGGCTACAACGTTCATATTATACATGGACATTAAGGTTATGGTGATGTATTACCTTTTAAAAGAAAAAGTTGAAAAAGTTAGCCAGAATAATAGAAATAAAGCTTTTAATATAAGTTTTTTACAGTAAATAATAAAAATTGACAATAAACAATAGAAACTTGACAACAATCACTACAATGCGTTGGCAACAAAACAAAGCACTTGCAAAAGTAAAGATATCCCACGCAAACTAAAAACTTTAAAAAGCTCATCCATCAACGCGGCGGGACTTTAGCGTTTTCCTAGTGAATGAACATAATAGAAGAAAATTGATAAATACCTGAAAAACATAAAATATAAAAATCACATAACCACAATTTCCTCACTCAACTATAATATTGTTTTGAAGCAAATATGTCTTTAATTTAATTTTTATATCTCTAAATGAATCTAATTCTTTAATTTCTGGAAGAATCTTATTAAAATATAAAGGTACAGAGTAGCTTACCGATCTCTTCCCATATTTATTGTTAAAGGGTGGTAACTGGTAAATGCCTGCACTTTTGGCTCGAGTTGAAGGCTTGTGGTCAATAAGAATTTTATATTTTTTGTCAAAGTAATGCTTCAATAACAGCTTATAAACAAAGATTTTCCTAACTGGCAAAACATCAAATAGTAAACACAAATCCGAGACACATCTCCCATCAACAATTTCTCTTTCATTCATCATTTTTATAATTTTATTTTGTAATGATATTAAATTTTTAAGTTGCAAGTAAGACGCATTACCCCAAGCCGATATACCGTACGATAAAACTGACTCAGCTAGAGCAATGTATACCATTTTACGGTATTTAAATGATAAGATATCTTTTACGGTGTAAAGCTGATAAGCACAAGATCTTAGTCTATTGCATAGTTTCCCTATTTGAATATCCCAGCAATATCTTCGATCTATTTTCTGCATTGTACACTCCTTTTTTTGTACCCCTCTCCATAGTCAGTTCATCAGCATTATTGCCGGCTACCGAAGATACCTGGTATGGGCCCTCAAAAAAGTGTCATAGAAAATTTTACAAACCCCTGCAGACATTACCTGTTTTATCTTACAATATTCACAGTACACAACCCCCCTCTTGCTATGAAACCCGTTGAACTACATTTAACAACCCAACTGATTAAACAGTGGACTAAACAACAAAACAAAACAAGATTACTTATCAAATTAAATAATTACTTCTGCATGAAAATTATTGATACTAGTTAGCCCACCTCCAACTCATTTCTACTCTTCGTTTGTGTTAGTATGTAAGCCCTTTCAATTTTACTTTTGCTTTTCCTCTTTTGTCCTTTTGTCCTAAACATTTCATTTTAAATTTAACCAACACGCAAATTTCCAATCGTCTTTTGCGACCCCCCACTGGCCTACGTTTTTTTCTCACACAAGTCCACACTCATGCCACTATCAGTCACTCAAAGTCTACTCCTTTTTCTTCACTCAATCGACATACTTTGTCATTCAACCACCCACTCCACTTTCCTTCATCCACTCTTATCATCCCAGTACCCAATTTGTTTTTACTGGATGCTCTTATCACTTGTACTTCAATTACCTCTTTATTCATTACTCTCTCATCATTGACTCTCTTCTCAACTAAACTTTCATTACTATCCTCTCTCTCTATCACCGTTTCTACGTTGTTTAAGCTATCATTCTCAACACCAATCCCTTCATTCTCCTCTTCATTCTTCTCACACTCATTCTCTTTTACCTTCACTATCTCCACAGCCACACAATCATTCTTATCTTCAATAGATAGATAGATAGATAGATAGATAGATAGATAGATAGTACTTTATTTGTTGTTTAATATACATACAGAAACATGTAACCTAACAACAAAAAGGCGAGGTTCAATCCAGCACGATTGTTCTTCCACCTAAGCCATATACATATACATAGAAATTTAACATTAATTATTTAAAGACATTTTACATTTTTTACAACAAAAGATAATATATACATGAAGAGAGAAGTTATATAAAAATATAGTACATATAAATGTCGTATCCATAAAACATGTTCTCAATGTTACAGTAGCCAAGCCCTAGTACATATTCCGTTAACTTGTAATAGCAGCCTTCAATGAGGTATGTTTTAAGGTTCCTACTAAAGGTGTGTATAGATTTCATATTTTTTATTTCATTAGGTAGGGCATTGAACATCTTTATGCTATTATTATGAGGGCTTCTCTGTGCCATACTAGTGTTGCAGCTGTTTATGTGTAGATTAAAAGCGCTTCTAGTTTGATAAGAGTGCACATCACTATTTAGGGTGAAATTTTTTGCATTTCTTTTTACTTGCATGATACTGGTATGGATGTAGATACCTGGTACTGTTAAAATATGCAGCCTCTTAAAGATTGGTTTGCAGGATGTTCTTGGCCCTACACCTACTATGGCTCTGACTATCCTTTTTTGCTGAAGTAATACTCTATTTACTGTTATTATTATTATTATTATTATTATTATTATTTTATTATTAATTATTATTATTATTTTTTTTTATTTTTTTTTTACAATCCACATGATATTCTCATGTATACAAGGTTACAAATGTATGAACAATGTACATTCAACAGAATAGTAACGAGAATACCAGCATGGTTGTAGAAGAGAAACAGATAGGGCAGAGCCCCATAGCATGGCATGCCTGTTTCACTTCTGTGAGCGCTTGATACTTAAAACTAAAAACTAATAAGATATTACTAATCATAAAACAATACTACGTTACATTGAAATAGAGAAATACAATAGAATCAAAAATCAGAACTACGTTTCAATAAAATAGGAGACATTCACTACACTTAGGGCCTAATGATAAAATGACAAACATGGCATTATTTTGTCTAGATTGGTAGATACAACCTAAACTAATTAAGGCTATTCCACCGCGTTTTTCTATTTTCCAAAATATGCTACTAAGTTAAAATATAGTGAATGGCTTTGAAACATGGCTATTTTAGAAAATCAAAAATATTTTTTCCAAATTTTTCTGATCCGGTACACGGCCAATATAGCCACCTCAAAATAATTTCAAACTTCAATTCGCCAGGGCACACCATTCAACGTACGGTGTTGTGCTTTTGTGACATTAATTTTTAACTGTTTTTTTATGGACTGACTGAGAGAAAACAGATTTATTTTAACAATTGTCTTTCCAGCGAATTTTTTCGTTTGGCGGTATTTTTTACCGATTTGTACCGCCAAACGAAAAAATTCGCAGGAAAGACAATTGTTAAAATAAATCTGTTTTCTCTCAGTCAGTCCAAAGAAAAACAGTTGAAAATTAATGTCACAAAACCACAACACCCTACGTTGAATGGTGTGCCCTGGCGAATTGAAGTTTGAAATTATTTTGAGGTGGCTATATTGGCCGTGTACCGGATCAGAAAAATTTGGAAAAAATATTTTTGATTTTCTAAAATAGCCATGTTTCAAAGCCATTCACTATATTTTGACTTAGTAGCATATTTTGGAAAATAGAAAAACGCGGTGGAATAGCCTTAATAATCGAAAAACAGCTGTGAGAAATGAGAACCGTAGGTCAACTTATGCGGATTAAAACCAGTCTTTAAATGTTACATTTGAATCACTGAAATAAAGTTTTTATCCTATTCTTAAAATTAATATCATTTTTCACTTCCAGGGGTATTGTGTTCCATAGTGTGACTGCACGGTAGTAGAAACCATTTTGATACATTGAAGTTCTAGCACGGGGAGGATTGAGAATGACACCTGTGTTCTGGCGATTGAGTTGTCTAGGGTGAATTGAAATTCTGTTGTACGGGTTGAGGTCTGTTTCACCAGTTAACATATTCCTCAGTAAAATGAGGTCAGCTTGTTTACAATAATTTTTAATTGAGGGGAGGTTACATCGAGTTAGACGCTCAGTCGCACTATCTGAGTAATTGTTCTTCATTAAAATTAACTTAGTTGCGCGGTTCTGAATTACTTCTAGTTTGTGCATATTTATTTGAGATGTAGGGTGCCAAGCAGGTAAGCCGTAAGTAATGATTGGTCTAATTAAAGAGAGATATGCTGTCCTTATTGTTTTGGCTCTACTTTTCTTAAGGTTACGGTTGACGAAGCCTAGTAGCTTAGAGGCCCTATCTCTTACACTATCTGTGTGTTGATCCCACTTAAGGTCTGATGAGATGGTTATACCTAACAGTTTTATACTTTTTTCTTGAGTTAGAAAGTTTCCTGAAATGACATAGTTAGACAGAATCGGAGATTTGGATCTAGAAAATCTAATATATTGCGATTTGCTGGCGCATACTATTCAAAGCACACCATTTTTCAAGTGCAGATAAGTCAGCCTGTAGTGAATTTACATCATCTATCCCCGAAATCGGTCTAAACAAGGTAGTATCATCTGCATACTGGGCTACATGGGAAGTCACATGTTGAGGTAGGTCCAAAAAGAATATTGCAAACAGAAGAGGGCCAATAACAGAACCTTGAGGCACCCCTGAAGTGACTTCCACAGTGGCTGATTGGGAACCATTAAAGATAACCGATTGTCTCCTGTGAGATAGAAACGATTGGATCCAGCCTAAGGCACTAGCTTCTACTTTGTACCCCTTTAATTTTGCTAACGATCTTTTATGGGGAATTTGGTCAAATGCTTTAGCCCAATCTAAAGCTATGCAATCTACCTGTTTCACAGAAGACGTCTCGAGCGAATTCAGCCACTGGTCAATCACTTTCCCCAGATCAGTATACCATATTTCAGAATAGAGTACACGTAACCATAGTATTTATTTATTTATTTGTCAATATATCGTTAACAGGGCAGAGCCCCACCAGTAACGTATAATAAAAACATAGACACATGTACAAACATACATGCAAAACATAACTCAAAAATGACAAATACACAGGAACATTGTACAAACATATAAAAGAAAAAAGAAAAGAAAAGAAACATGACAGTAATAGTCAAAGTCAACCTTAAAATTAAATTAAAATTAAAATTTACACATAATCACGAATTGCTTTCTTGAAAGAAGCCAAGGACACATTTAATGGATCTAGCTCTGACGGAGCTAGATCATTGTAAACTTCCTGAATACGATTCAGGCAAGTGTAACGAAAAACATCTATACGGCATTTTGGTAAAACATACATGCCCCTTTGCCTAGTCGCTCTAGAAGGTACACGGAAGTTTATCTTGTCCAACAAGTTATTATCAGTAAAGCAATTGTGTATGATCTTGTAAAGAAATAAAAGATCAGTGACGTTACGCCTAGACTGTAGAGTAAGAAATCCCCCAGCGGAACACATGTCCATGTACTCATCTCTGTGATAAGGAACCCGCGCCTTAAAACAAAGCATTTTAATCAGTTTCCTCTGCACACTTTCTAAACTGGCAGTATTGGTTTTATGGCTGTTATTAGGGTTCCACACAGGGCTGGCATATTGAAGGGTGCTACGCACGATGGAAAAATATAGCATACATATAGTTTTTGGTGAAAATTCTTTTAAAACATTTCTCCTAATAAACCCCAGTAGACGCATGGATTTAGGAATGATTTTAAAAATATGCTTATTAAACGACAAATCGTGACTTACTGTGACACCGAGGTCATTTACTTCCGTGCACCTTGATAGACGTTCGCCATTTATTATGTAATTATGTATCGTCCTTATTCTTTTATTGGTAAGCCATTGGTATTAATAATAGCCTTTTGGTCACAAAGATGGCGTATTTGGCGAAAGGCATAGCTTATAGATTTAAGTTTCCCACATATAACATCTATTTGACTGTTCCATTTGAGGCATTGGTCAATTTTTATACCAAGTGACTTGATAGAGATGGACAAATTTACATTGCAACTATTTTCAATGCTATGGCTAGCTGCAAATAGAATAATTTTAGTTTTATCCATATTCATTACAAGTTTATTTAATCTGAAAAAATGGTCCATCTGTATCATCACCTCTTTCAGCAAGCAGATTAATTCATTTATTGAGTAAACCATGAGTAGCACTGATATATCATCTACATACATAGTGATTTTAATTATGGCGTTTATCAGATACAGACAAATCATTTGTAAATAAAATGTAGAATAGGGGCCCAAGCACAGAACCTTGAGGCACCCCTACCTTAACTTGTAACTTTTCAGATTTTTTACTAGATGACACATTTCCTGACTTGTATCTAGTTTCCACATATTGAGTCCTATTTGTCAGATAGGATTTGATCCAATCGTGGCATTTACCACGAATCCCATACATACTAAGTTTATTAAGTAGCAAAGTATGGTCAATGCAATCAAATGCCTTACTTAAGTCTACAAAAATTCCTGCAGTTAAACTACCCTTGTTGAGGGACTGGTTAATTTCATTTACAAAGTCTTGTAAAGCCGTTTCAGTTGAATGCTTTGCTCTAAAACCATGTTGATTTTCCATAATGATGTTGAACTTATCAGTAAAAGCTACTAGTCTTGTATGCATGGCGAGTTCAAAAACTTTAGAGAAAGCTGACAATAGAGATATGGGCCTATAATTTTTAGTTTCCTGATGATTACCTTTTTAGTTTTTTTATAGATGGGGACAACACGTGCCTCTTTTAACAATTCCGGAAAGACCCCTTCTTCAAATGACCTGTTAATTAAAAAGCACAATGGAGCTGCAAGGTACATTTTCATTTTATTTAGTATACTACATGGAAAATCATCAGGGCCATATGAATTTTTATTTGCAAGGTTTCAATCATTTCACTCATCACTTCATTATCCCCTAGCTCCTGTTTTTCCACATTCAACACAGCTTTTGTCTCCTGTCGCTCCCTTGGAACACTCTGACGTAATTCTATTAAATTTTCATGCATCTGTAGCCTTATTTATTTTACCATCTGTAATTGTTGTTCTGACTGTTTAGCTAATGCCTGCTTAAACTCAACCAATAAGTTATCTAGCATTTATCTGCTTTTTCTTCCCGTTTATCTGCTTTTTCTTCTGTTTTTTTCTGATTGTTTATCGATTTTTGCTGATATGAACTCCATAAGTTTTTGCATTCCCACTTCTGTTTTATAATCCTGAACTTGTTCACTCGATGTCTGCGCGCTTATATTGCCGCTGCCTAACCCTTCGTCTGTCAACGGTTGACTTTCCCCCTCCTGTTCAGTTTTGTCTAGCGTGTTAACCACAAGGCTTGGTGGTGTCATATCTATAATTGCTTGACAGCTACTGTCATCTGGGAAATGTATCATTGATATGTCTGTGTTTCCTAGTGTAGTATCATCCGCCCCTCCTGTTTGATACCCCATTCCTATCTCCTTTTCTGACATTTTTAACTTGATAAACCAACAAAATTTCACAATTTTAATTTATCTTAATCTCGGTTCATGTAATGAATCGTGCCCAACCAGTTGCAGCGCCAAGTTGTAACAAATCAGACCCTGTGCTTGCCCGGATCAGGTATCTGGTTACTAAATTACAGAGAAAAATTAACTAGCTCATTAGAGAATACGATACTATTAAATTTTTTTTGTAATAAACAAGAATTAATTCAGCTGTTGATGACACTTAGTTTTAATTACCTGACTATAAGGATCTACTCCTTACTCTGCGATGGTCTAGTCTCAGCTCTGCCGTTCCTCTAATGCTTCCACTAGACTAGCAATAATGTTTATGACTTAAGGGGAATCGACCAGGTCGGTGTATGACCCGAATCTTTGTTTTCTTTCTTTGTTTTTGTTTTGTTTCAGTTATTTTCACATATAGGTCATTCTCAAATAAAATGACCCTTGTGCTGTCCCACCTTAATATTATTTTTTTTTTAGATCAAGATATTGATTTGCATAAATTTTGGTTGTACATTTTCAGAATACTTATAGTTTTTATTAGCTCCATGAATTTTTGCACTTCTATCTTGTAAGGTTGACCTTTAATTCAATGTCGGGTATTGCAAAATGTGTTAAAACCCATGTCCCTATCCTCAAAACCAGAAGTGTTTTTGTAAAATGTTTGACTTTAAGACTAAAATTTATTTAGTCTCTAGATTGGAATTAATGCAGAAATAACAGTTAATAACTGTGTGTTAGTGACTTTTTTAACAATTTACATTTTCAAACAATAACTAGTGGAAAGTGTTTGTCCCTAATGTGGCAATCATAATAATGTCATGACTGTTACCATTGTAAAAGAGTTTAAATAATTTTTCAAGAAGGCAGTGGATCAATCTAGAAGAAGAAGAAGAACAGCTCCTGACATGGCATCATGGAAGTTTGGTTTGTTTTGACATGAGAACTCTTTAAAATTGAAAAGTAAACATTTTAACGGTGAGTATTTTAATTCAATGTCATGAATGTTACCAAGATAAAACAATTTAATTTGTATTTAATATTTTATTTAACAATTGAGTTAAGTTACAATCAAGTTCCAGCTCATAGCAAACATAACCCTACTTTTTCAAATGGGATTGTTATACAGCTAATGAATTAATGAAGTTGAAATGTCATGCATGTTACTTGTCAGGTATGTTACTTTCAAAAAGTAACATTACCAAGGGCATCGTGGATTACTGCATTAATTTCCTGCAACTGTAGATGTGTTTTGAAGGGAGAGGTTGTAATTCATTGCCATACTCAAAAGTAACAAAACACTTGTTTTTATTGATTTTCAGTGATCACTTGTCAAGAATGTTACTTTTTGTCAAGACCGTTACCCGTAGTGTCTCTTTACTTTAAACTCAACACAAACTTGTTGGATTAGATGGATTTTATCTTTAGGTTGACTGATTTGTACACTAACAAGCAACATGATCTTAGAAAAAAATTATTACTGTTAGAAAAGTAACTTTTTTGTCAAGACTGTTACTTTTTGTCAACACCGTTACCCGAGCTAATTATTAAATTAAGTCTTATTTAAAGTTTAAAATAACTGAATCACATTTTTAATCTTATTTATAATATTAATACTTCATTGCTAACAGTGATCTTGATAAAATTTGATTTGCCATTTGTCCATTATTAGTAAGTTAATTACCAGGTTTTGAAATTTGAGTAACATTCTTGACATTTTGGTATTATAAAAAGTGATTAAAATAAAAATGTATATTTTATTGAATGTATTAGTTTTGTGTGATAATGTAACTAAAACTATTGTGCACATGAATATAGATTTAATAAATAACTTCTTACATCAATTGTCACTTTTATGTCCGGTAACAGTCATGACATTTTCATACACTTGGATTGATGAAAATGCTTGTATGTAAAAAAAAATTGTTTTTTAGATAAACCCTTTTAGGGCTGTAAGAACAAATTATTGGATAATGTATTGTTAAAGGAGGCATCCAATTTTATGTTATAATTTTTTCTTGCAAGCATTTTTTTCAATATGGTCATTACGTTTGAGAATGACCCATATATTGTTGCTACTTAAAAAATATTTTTTTGGATTTTTCCCGGGTGATTTGGGGACGTCCCGACAGTTTTTATTAATGTGTTCTACTACACTGCTGTAATCAAAACTAATTGATAAAATCAAATGAAATTTGGCATGCAACTAGAGTGAAGTGTTGTCAGTGATAATACACAGGAATTATTCAAATGTGTGCAATGGGTTAAAAGTTTTGATTTTTTTTCGCGTACCGCTGCAAATTTCGTATAATGAAGTGCATGTTTTGAACGCTGACGTTTCTAGAACAAGTAATATTCTTAACTTTGTCGATGCATGTTCATAGGCACAATTGTGCACTTTCCAACGAGGTATTCCACTTCAAAATCGGTTCGGGCGTTTTCGATTCTGGAATGAATTACTGATTGCATTGCAAAAACTCGAAATATTCCTCGCGCTCGAGTCGTGGAGAGCACTTGACAAGTCCGACAGCTAGCGCTCACGGTGTCTGGTGTGCGGCGGCGCTCCAGTGAACTATCTCGGATAGTGGCGAACAAGGCTTGACCTTGAGAGCACTCTAGACAAAACAAATGCCAATGCGCCGAATTTCGTAATCGGAGCGCAGAAACACTAACAAATGAGTGTTCTGCCCGGTTGTAATGACGTTTGACGGTAGGCCTACGAGTTTGGATGACTCAAAGCTGCCGATGTGAAGACGGGAAGGGTGTTGAAATTGGAGACTACTCGCGCGTATGAAGGAAACAATGACTGTAGGCCTAAATTGGTCCATGCATTCTTTAATCAATGGTTCATGATAAAACACAATTCGGCTGTATAATATAATATACCAATTAACGTCATCAAGTTCTGTAGCAGAGCGTTATCAAAACCATTGGCTGCCCTATTTAACAAATCATTAAAATGTGGAACTTTCCCTACTCGTTGGAAACAAGCAATTATTACTCCTATACTTAAAAAGGGTAGCAGGTATAATGTGACGAACTACAGACCCATATCGTTATTATCGACATTCTCCAAGGTTTTTGAAAGCATCCTCCATAAACGCATATACAATCATGTTGCTAATCATATTGCACCGGAACAACATGGCTTTGTCAAGAAAAGGTCAACCGTCACGAACCTTGCTCAATACACTAGTGACATTGCATTTCACATCAATAATGGGGACCAGCAGGTGGACGCTGTTTATACTGATTTCAGCAAAGCCTTTGACAGTGTTTACCATAACCTTCTTCTGCTGAAATTGCGTGCCTACGGGATCCAGGGAGATATTTTAAATCTACTCTCCAACTACTTGTCAGGTCGATTGCAAAGCGTTGTTATTGATGACGGAAAATCTTCACCTGAATCTGTTACATCTGGAGTGCCCCAGGGGTCGATTCTGGGACCGTTGATGAATTCATTTATACCAATATAATTTATATTGTGGCATGGGAATGTTTGGTCTGAAAAGTTGTTAAATATTCATATAACTTACAAACTATCATAAATTGACACTTTCGTCTACCTATTTTCAAAATCAATCAAAGTAGTTGCATAATAATTTTCAAGACAATTGTTGATTATGTAACATATTTTTTCTACAATGGCCATCTGGCTGTGATTTATATCTTGGGATTTTTATTGCATAGTTACAAGAAAATATTTTTATTATAGTAACAAATATCGTGACGAATAATCCGGGAGGTACCCAAAACTGATTTTTATTTACTTGCGAATTTTTGCAACAAAGTACCTTTCACGGAATGTCATTGTAAGTGTGGGATAATGAGGGTCTGTGAGCCGCAGTCCACTGGCCGGTTATTGAATAGCAGAGGCTTTGTCAGCCTGAATGGTAGCTGGCAAGAGTTGTGGGGTGAGGCCAGACAGACGTTTCCCCTCACCGGAAGAATGTCGGCCGAGAAGGTATCTGGTTTACTCGCACTCGTAAATCGAAAAGACATCTGCTTTACCTGCATCCGACCACTCGTCTTTCTTTTCACCACTGTGAAATAGTCTTAAACAGACTTCAAAAATATACTTTTGACGGTAAAATTGTTTTTTATAAAGATTTTAATTTTTTGACCTTCAGTGAGTTAATGGAGTAAAATATTCATTGTAATCATATCAATTATTGTTCATTAGGTCATAAAGTACCTTTTCCCAAATTTTTATGCTTGTGACCTCCAATGAAATATTGTTGCACCATTTCCTCGGACGTTTTTGATTTTTTGAACATGTCTGCGTTCATTTCTTTGCTGTCCATGACAAATATGACTGCTCCGAATTAGATTAAATTTTCAGAGAACCTTCAAAAACTCTTACATTATACTTTCCAAGAATATAAGTGCCAGCAAATAAATTTGTCACGTAAAAATCGCACTTTTCCACTTTTTCCACTTTTGAAACTGAAAATTCCATAAAATCGACTATTCTGCAAAAATCTTTAAATCGCATTTTTAATATCATTCAATTTTACCATTTGCATTGTATTGTTTGTTGGAACTACTTTAAAAATGTAGTTCTATACTAGCAATGACAAAATGAAGTTGGATGAAAATCATAGTTAAATAGCGTACAATCCACTGAAAATGCTCAGCCTTCAACGCTTATGTACTCAAATGTGCAATAATCTGTATTTTTTATATAATATGTTGTCCGTGAGTTAGTTTTATAAATCCTAATAATGTATAAAAACATTGCACTGACCAAAATAATTTGTGAACTTATGCTTGAATCATATTTTGGTAAAATTATTTACACTATTTTTGCCATATCTGCTTTTTTTAACAATGAAATCATATGACTATTAGAAATTGGTTATAAACAATAATTAAAACATACAATTAGGGTGTACCTACAAATCGGTGTAAGAAAAAATAAAGTTGGTTTACTGTGTCACGAGCTATGTATGGCCAGTGTGTGCTAGCTATTTTTCTGGACATATCACGCGCCTTTGACAAGGTTTGGCATGACGGGCTCTGTTACAAGCTGCTGCAACTAAGAGTCCCTTTTGTAATGGTGCGCTTCATCCGAGCTTTTCTCACGGGACGTCTCGCTTGTGTGCGTGTTAACGATCAAGTATCCCGCTCGTTTACCCCTCTTTCTGGCGTGCCTCAAGGTTCCTGCCTCTCTCCTCTTCTCTACCTGATCTACTGCCACGATATTCCTCCTCCCTTGTCCCGTTACCTTGCCTTAGCCCTCTATGCAGACGACACGGCCTACTGGTGCAAAGGGCGCACAGCGAGAGAAGTCTTCCGCCGTCTACAGCGCCAAATTAAAGCTCTGGAAGCTTGGATGCGTCGTTGGCGTGTATTGCCGAACGCCTTAAAGACACAGCTTATCCTTTTTCACCACCGGCACAAAACGCAGAAAATGTCTCAACGACCACTCCGTCAGTCCATCTCACTTTGGGGCGCTACGGTGTACCCTAGTCGGTCTGCCAAGTACCTTGGAGTAACCTTTACAGACATTCTGAACTGGGGTGCTCATTGCCGTGACGTCATCAACCGTGCGCAGTCGAGACTAAATTTACTCGTGATGCTTCGTGGGCGACTTTCTGGATGCAGTTTCCGCACTCTACGGCACACTTATAAAACTTTCATCCGTCCCCTCTTTGAATACGCGGCCCCGGCGCTGACACCCGTCTTTGGAGGATGTCTCCAGCAATACTTCTCGCTGGAGCGAAGAATCCTTCGCCGCATCGCGCGGCTTCCTCCGATGACGCGGAATGAAGACGTGTATGCCCAAACCGGCGTCGGTGGTATCAGCGCTCGACTCGACACCCTCGCAGGGGCTTACGTGCAACGTCTTCAAGCAGGCGGCAGGAATGAGCTTCACGACCTCGTTTCGCGTCCTCGAGTCTTCAGACCTCTACCGCGATTCAAGTACCCTTATCCGCCTTTTGCCTTTCAATTTGTCTAACTTTATAAATGTCATGTTCTCTTGTTGTTTTTCATGTAATGTTTAATTTGTAACTCTGTTATCACTGTGTTAGGCTACAGAGGGCACACTTGCCCTGCATTAGCCTTCCTGCCCTCTGGGCAGGTAAAATACAATAAATAAATTAATTAATTATGTACATTTTAAGATAGTACCGACTAAGCTTTTCAATGATCGCACATCCAAAAACAAAATGGCTGCTAAAAAAAAAACGTATACCACAACTCGAAGTGACATCCTCCCTAAAGATGTTTCAAAATGTGCATACTACCATATGGTCAAGCCAGATTTGAGATGTTAACTGGATTGAACAAAACTTTTTCCCAAAGGTTCTGGCTCCTGGTCTAGTAACACCTTGGCAAAAAAACTCAGCTCAGCCTGTTTTGCAATAAAATCACTTAAACAAATTACTAACTCTAAAGTGGAAAAATTAGCATACTATGCAAATTTTGAACCACATATGAGATATGGCATTGAAGTATGGGGACATTCCACACAGGCAGGTTCTATTTTTAAACTCCAAAAACGAGCTGTAAGAATCATGTTTGGCCTAAAACAAGAAAAGGACTCATATGTCAAACCTCATTGCAAGCCACATTTTATTAAGCATAATATACTTACATTTTACAGCTTGTTCATATACCAATCTATTATGAGTCTAAAAAAAGACATAGTTAAGCAAACACTAAATAATACTGTCCACTCGCATGACACTAGACAGGCCATAAACATTCACACTAAATATGTACCATAAGCGTAAAATCACTCAAAACAATTCCATTTACATTAATACAAAATTATATAACAACAACAACAACAACTTCCAACAAACATAAAACATATTTCAAACAAAAATATTTTCAAGAACAAACTGAAATTACTCCTGATCAAAAATGCATATTACTCAGTTGAGGAATATCTAAACGATACTTAACTGTGTTGACCAGCAATATGCCTCAGTTCTATGAGCCAAATTAATGATACTTGTAGGTGGACTAAATAGTAGACCACTATGTCTTATTGTCACCTATTCAATTGTTTGTAATAGTCATGTACTTACCTACTTATTTCACTTTTTACACATAATTTGTATCAAGCACCTGAACCAAGACTCTAAAAGCCTCATGTATATACTTAATGATACTTGAACTAGCTTTATATTAGCCAAATTTGTAAAATGTGTAAATATTGATATTTTTTTTTCTTTCTTTCTTGTGCAAAGTTGGCCTCTTCAGCCATTCTTCTGTCTTGCTATCCAATATAAGACTGCCTCCTTTTCTATCCTGCTCAGGTCATCGGGCAGGGAGTCAATGTCATTCCTGAGGGCGGCGCATCTGAAGAGATGCGCTCTGTCTTGATCTTCTAAATTACAAAGTTTGCAGGTGGCCGGTTCGTTGGTAATGTTGAAGCGGTGCAGGTGGTGCTGCAAGACGTCGTGACCGGTTACAAGCCGGAAATGGGCGGTGGCCGTCTTCCTCGACCAGTCTTTGTCTGGCCCTTTTTTGATCTCGGTCCACCAGTTCTTTAGTCGTGAAGTCTCTTCTGTGGTGTTTCTGAAGATCCTTTTTGTGGTTGACTTGATCTTAGTTTTGACATTTTGGTAGGAGAGAGGCGCTGCTGGTGGTTGCGGTGCTTTTGTGGCACTTTTGGCCAAGAAGTCTGCCTTTTCATTCCCCATGATCTTGCAGTGGCTGGGGATCCATTGAGTCTCTAATAGTTTGTTTTGCTGTCGGATGCCGACAAGGGAGTTTTTGAAAAGCAGCGATTTAGGATGGAGGTTCGCTGCTTGAGAGACAAATTGGATGGCCGAGACGCTGTCGCTTAGGATCACAAATTTTGTCTTGTTGAGGGGGAAGGCGGGGGTCTCGGCGATTTTTTCGGCCGCCCTGGCAATGGCTGCGACCTCAGCGTCGAAGTATGTTTCGCCAACTCCCATTGGAGTGGCTTCTTCAAAGAAGATGCAGTGGATGCCGTAACGTATTATTAACCCTTATTTTCCATATACCCTGATTGCAGATAATACTATCTAAAGGGTCAAGAAACTGTACCGGTATGTAACTCTTTGTATGCCTACAATTTTAAATGGAAATAAAGCAAGCATTCATTCATTCATATTTTGAATGGGTATCTTCATTAACAAGCATTTTACATTTTACAGCATTTTTATGGTATTTGTACCGCTACGAGTATAAGTAAGGTGACCATATTTTGAAAGTTACAAACCGGGACAACTTAAGTGTAAGAAATGTACTTTGTACTCCATGGACCACTTCGGGGACTGGGACAGAGCCCCAGACGATGGAGGCATATTTTTTTTAGAGATAAATTTGGTCAAATGCCCAGAAAACAGTTTTCTGACATAAAAATATGAATTAAAAGTGGTTTTAATGTCTACATTTTTGTAGTCAAAAAATCTAAATCTAGTGGTTTAAACATGATAGTACAAAATAAAATATAAGCTCTCTGCAGAAAATAATGCGTGTAATGTATTGATGAGGGCATCATACTAATGAAGTTCTAATCAATAATAAGAAATAAAATTGAAATGCATTGAATTCGTATAATATGCATGATTTAACTTTTAATACATTTTGTCTGTTCAACGAAATAATTAGTGTAGGTATGTAATTAATCAAAAACGTAGTTCAGTTGCATGATTATTACATTTTATTTTTTATTTATCTATAAACAAAAACAATGCAAATAATGACTGAGCAAATTAGGTGTGTGCAAGTCTTGATTTTTTAATTCGAGTCGAGTCCGAGTACTTCGTCTTTTTTAAATTTCACTATTACTCTTTGGCTATATTTATTTTTTAACATTATGATCAATATTAATTTTATTTATTGATATGTCTATATGTTGGCTCCAAAAGTGAAAGAGTAACATCTAATTGATTTAAAATGTAATCTCTCTCTAGATCATTTTAATGATTAAGCGCAAATGTTATTTATTTATTTATTTATTTATTTATTTATTTAACGTCTATCCTATTCAGTTATAAAAACTGATTTACAAAGGAGGACAATTAGAGCTAGGCTATGACATATAATTCTGTAGTAAGTGGTATTACAGAAAATGTTGATACAAACATTATAGTGACATATTTTTATTATTTGTGCCAAAAAAAGTTCAGAACCTCGAAAAAGAACACAAATTTGTATCAAATGACTGAGGTTAGTATTATGGATATTCAGGGTTGGTATGGTAACTCCGGTACAAGTGTTTTGAAAACGGTACTGTACCGGTCAAACCGGTACGTCTGGTCACCTTAAGTATAAGTGAAAATAATTTTCTGAAATAATGCTCGATGTGGGATTTTTTTGGTACATAGTACTAATAAGTTTTGAACTAGTGATCAAAAACAATTGTACATCAAACATTTCAAACACACACACACACATTGTTTTATTGTGAAATGCATTTTTAATTAAGTTATGCCTAATTACAATGTGTTCCAGTCTTAGTATTAGTATTTAGTAGGTTGCTAGACACTAAATGTGAATGAGGCTATGCCCTTTTCTAGCAACCTTTAAGTATATAACACATCACAATTTGAAATAAAATAAAATTAATAGATAAATATCTTTCAACCCAGCAAACCCCTCTTTGTTGTTATTTAATAAGGGACAATCTCAGTTTACCAGAAATTCAAACTTCAAAACACAAAATCATTCCAAAAGTAGGACTGTCCATAACATGGTTCACTAACAGAACGTATCTGGGCTAATTGTTATGTATGTAGAAAGCTCAATGCAGCCTGACTGTGTCCTTGCAGTGACGTCAAGTACTGTATTACTTGGTGGCATTTTTTTTGCCTCAAATCAAAGTACCTTACAGACTTGAGAAGCCTGTTATGTATGCAAATCCAGCCAATCCCTTAAAATCATAGTACATAATATAGTCGGGATCTTAATCATGGGGCGAAACTCTTCTGTTGCAGCTCGTGAACTTCTTCCAACGTGGGACAAGCAAATTCAGTCACTGTGCTACCAGGTTAATCAGATCATAGAAAAAATCACCAATACAGAACCAGAGTGGATTGCCAAAGCCATGGAGGAGCAAATGGTGCATTGAGCGGTGAATTCCTTGCTCTCGTATTTTACTGCGAGTTACACTAAAAAGATTATGAACTTGACCAGTTGAGGCAGTGTGTTCAATATAATAATATTAACTCTTTATTAGCTACATTGCAACTTTCCCAAAAATTAGCATAAATGCTAATAAAGTGCTTTACATTAATTTAAAATTGAAATTTAGGTAAAAAAAAAGTAAAAACTGCTATTAGTACAGAAGCACTAAATTAAAAATATTTTCATCTCGCATTTTTGGGTACAAGCAGGAAACCTACCTCAATGTCTTCAGTAGACCCATCTGCATGGACCTAGGCCGATTTCCATGTTGGCAAAATGACCTTGACTACTTTGACAGAGGTCAAAGGTCACACACGTTACCCTTTTCTGTCTAGGGAAGTAACTAGAGAACGGTTTGTTTCAGAACATATTATAAATTATTATCTGAGTGTTTGTACACGATAATATTTGTCCCAAGTACCAATGAAAATTGTATTGAGTGCCATTTCCAATTTACAAATATTTGTTATATAGCCATATTAATGTATAATATTTTTCAAACGCTATAGCTTATTCCACATACATTTGAAAACCTTATTTGATTATATCATCAGTACATCCTGCTGTAATGGATGGAAACTGTTACCATTCTTGTAATATTCCGTATGGGACTTTTGGATGTGAGGTCAAAGGTCATTTGTGTGTGTGTAATTATTTCATTTACCACTGTGATAAATAAACAGAGCAAGATTATTTTAAAATAATAAACGTAATAATATTTATTGTTTCAAATAATTATGTATTTAGAAAACAATTAAATGATTGCGCAATGTGCTTCAGTGAATAATAATATAATAATTTCAGTTAACAGATTAAAAATGGTTTTAAACTACAAAGACCAGAGTCAAACCTGTAACAAGGTTGACCTCATCATGGACAAGCAGTGCTTTGAAATACATTATGAAGTTATGCCATGCACACTTAAGTAGTACAACGTATGTATGTATCATGAAACGATGCACCTTTCTTTGTGTCTGGTTTTTATTATTATTTATTATTGTTATATATTAATTCAGTTGCAATTTGCACACCAATCACCACATTTGCAGGCCTCGATGCACCAGGGGCGCCGATTATGTGGGTGCTCAGGGGCTGAAGCACCCCTCAGATTGTTTGGAGGGGTGCGCAGCACCCCTCCAAAAATCCTGACTAAAATAAAAGTTAGGCCTATAACTAGTATCTAAGTTTTGGGGTATTTAAAAAAAAAGAAAAATGTTTCTATTTTTCACTTGGAAGCAATCAAAGTGATTAAAACAATGTTTTTGCATTTTGAATTAACTCACTTGAGTCATGCAGGAAGGCTCATGATTGTTGGACGCGATCGCGAACATAATGATATGCATATTCGATGGTTGTAACATGGTCTATCTCGCACTTCCATATTTTTTTTACGGTTTTCTAGTTTTTACTGTAAAAAATTGCATTATTTTGGTAACATGATAATCTATCTCGTTAGTGTTCCAATTCTCTTGTTGGTAGTTTTCTAGTTTTTGGGGCACAAAAACTACAGTATTTCGGTATTGCATCCAGCCCCCTATTTTTGTCTAAATCGCACTAAATGCACTCTAAAAACGTGATTTTCAAAATTTTCGCCTGCAGCGCTAATGTTGGGGGGCGGAGCCCCCCAAACCCCCCTGTGCTTGGTCCCTTCTCCACAAAGTTGAGCACCCCTCGGAATTTTAAAAATCCGGCGCCCCTGCGATGCACAACATATTGGCTTTTTACATGCACATTGATGTGTACGACAATAATTCTTCTCTTCTCTGCAGCCACTTGACACAGGCTTTATTAACTTAGAAGAAACTGGATCTTGTCATTAGTATTGGAATAACTTGCTGGTTTTTCACTGTCCAGTCGTAGTCTGTGTATGCTGGGATGGTAGGGCATGGTTCTTAACATTCCCACCAAACATGTGGTCGATAGTATGCTCGTTGTATGTGTTGAACAAGCGTATATTTTGTCGGAGGCAGATTTTCAAAGTCTTTTTCCGATCTACGAAAGAGAGAGCATAGCACATAAGCAATAGATGTTGATGATGTACGTATATCGTACAACTGGCAGATAAATGATTCAATGCGCTTTAAAGTTATTATCTAGTGCATTTTCTTGGCCAAATTGACAAATGAAGGGCGCATGTTCTTGTAAAACCTTCCAGGCTTTGGCTTTGGTAATGCCGTAGAATTGACTTGTTGTGTCACAACCTGTTATGGCGTGGAATGGTATAGGACTGTTTCGTACCTCTTCATCAAGAAGAATTTGATGATGATGATTTGATGAATTTTGTGTACAGCAACAAATCGCCTCTTGTTGGCTGTTCCTGCACGCATCCAACATTCTGTTGGTAAAACGTGCGGCATTGATACAAGAAGAACTAGAACATATGTGTCTCGGCAATGAATAGCAATTCTTTGAAACCCGAACACCGCTGCTTCATTCGAGTGCAGAAGGATGCGCGTGTCAGCCTCCTCTTGTGTGGAAAACAGATGCTTCATATCTTGCCGAACATTGTAAACGACAGTTTTAGGGATTTGAAAACCACCTGCAATCACTATCTCCATTCCCTCAGAAATGTCTTGTTTAGACAGTTCAGTTGCTAGAAAGTTAGATAATATTCTTTGTTGTCCACACGGTTTATATACTTTCCCCGGTTATCTGGCACTTTTGTAGATTTATCAGTGATGTTACGTTTTATGCCCATATTGCGAGGTTTTCTGTGATCGCGTGCACCACCCTTGGTTGAAAGGTCATCCTACCGATCAAAAACGTCTACACAACTGCATGGAGCTTTTAAAGTGGCTAGTACGCAATGAATGAAAGAATTTGCAACATCTCCAAACGTATCAGCATTGTTTGGCTTCCCTATAGCTTGCACTAAAGCCACAGCATCGATGATGGTGCAAGTTTGTAGTTCTGACTCGGGAAGCTGTTGAAGACAAATGCCTTCACCTTCTCCTAAGATCTTTGCTAGCTGGGCCTTGTTTGCTGGGCGTAGAGTTCCATTGCTCTTGGCTAAAGATAATGGGTCACTACTTAGCTCTTTGCTGAGTAACTCATCAATGTCAACATCACGACCACCTTCAAGAGCTATGACATTTACATTTTATTTACATTTATTTATAAGCTTACAGTTATACAAATTTTTGTATGGTGGCAAGGTACAATATTAACATTTACGGTAAATACTAAAATATAAAATTTCATAATATTTACAAATTTACAAATTTTCCAAAGAACTTTTAAAATGAATTAGCCCATCTTTCTTTACAGTGCTCTCAGGTAACAAATTCCATTCAGATACTGTTCTATTAATAAACAAAAATTTTCCTATATCTGTCTTAATAAAATCTCTTTTAAATTTCCAATCATGATCCCCCCTACTCTTATAAATCCCCCTTTGAAGAAAACTAGTGATTTCTCCCCAGCCTGGAAAATCCCTTGACGCCTTATACAATTTACAGAGCCTGTCTCTTTTTCTTCTCAATTCCAAGGCATCCCATCCTAATTCATTTGTCAGCTTTCCCATACTTTCATATATCTCCTAATCTTTTTACCATTTATATCAGTTTCTTCTGTCCACCACTTTTTGAATCCTTTAACCTTTCTGGCAGCTTTTCTCTGTACCTTTTTCAATTCCATTATTTCACATTCATGGTAAGGATCCCAAATTGCACCTGCATATTCTAAAGCTGGTCTCACAAGGGTTTTGTAAGTTTGTACCTTGATTTCAAATGAAGCTCCTTTTAATATTCGCATTACAAAATTTAACACTCGTACACCCTTCTTAATAACCGACTGCACTTGCATCTCCCAATTTAAACCCTGCTCTAGAATCACGCCTAAATACTTATAGATTTTCTCCCTCTTTAACACCTCCCCCAAAAGCATATGCATTTATTGGATTTCTTACATTAAACTTTCGCCTACTAAAGCTAACAAATTTGCATTTCTCGACATTCATACCCATCTTATTAATTTTAGACCAATCTCCTAACAATTCTAAATCCCCTTGTAAGATCTCAGAATCTCTTGCTTCTGTAATTTCCAAATAGAGAACAAAATCATCTGCAAATAACCTAAACTTTGCTTTCAACCCTACCCCTATGTCATTGATATATATAAGAAATAATAAAGGGCCCAGCACACTCCCTTGTGGTACTCCAGACGTTACTTCACAATTTTCCGATACATCATTACAAACTTTGACTTTTTGAACCCTGTCCCTTAAAAAGCACAATATCCAATTAACTACCCATTTATCTGAAACCAAACTATCAATTTTTTTAATTAATTTATCATTATTATTATTATTATTATTATTATTATTATTATTTTATTTCAAAATTGTACACATATTAAGTTGTACAACTCCATAGAAAGTTAGAAAAGGGCCATAAGGCCCCAGTCACAATGTGTCTAACTTACTATGTCTAAGTTAAACCTCTTAAAACCACATTATAAAATACAATAAAATAAATTAACAAATATTATTAAAGGTGAAAGTAAAGGGTGAACAATGATGGTATGGTACATATCATATGAAATTCGTTAGTAAAAGGGTGATTAATGATGGTGAACAATTGATAGTAAAGGGTGTACAAATGATGATTAAACATAATTTGATGACGTTTCCAGCATGTTACAACTTGATTTAAAAATGTAAATGCGTTCTCATTAAGAAATTTTGAAATGGTTCCCAACATCAATATTGAAATGTCTGGAAGTCTTCACGTCAGCCGGTAGAGTGTTCCATAACGATGCAGAACGACAGTAGAATCCGTTTTGGTATGATGACGTTCGTGCACGAGGAGGGATGATCAAAGTACTGGATTATGTCTACGAGGTTTATTGTCTAGAGTGATACGATGAAATGGATTCAAATCTGCAGAACCAGTGATTTGTTGTCGAAGTAACTTCACATCAGCTTCTTTGCAGAAATTTTTAATGGAAGGAAGGTCGCAAGCATGTAGCCTCTGCGTCGCACTGTCTGAATAAAAACTCGATTTGTGTAAAATAGCCTTCGTAGCACGGTTTTGAATTGCCTCAAGCTTCGTAAAGTTAGCTCTTGAAGTCGGATGCCAAGCAGGGATACCATAAGTGATGATAGGCCGAATCAGAGTTAGATAAGCAGTCCGGATTGTACGAGGTTTGGAGCCCTTTTAATAATTTTTTTATCATGAGGCACTTTGTCAAACGCATTTTCAAAATCTATAAAAATTGCATCTACCTCCCCACCTCTATCTAAAATTTTTGCCAAATCATTAGTCAAACCTAACAGCTGAGTCTCGCACAAAAATCCTTTCCTGAATCCATGCTGTTATGTCCATCAAATAGTCTAGTACCAATCTTTCCATCATTTTACAGCCTACCGATGTAAGGGACACGGGTCTATAGTTTCCCAGTACTCCCTTGGCCCCCTCTTTATGAATTGGCACAACTATCCCTTTTTCCAATTGTCTGGCAATACACCATCTCTCAAAGATGAGGAAAATATATCATTCAAATATGGAACAACAGATGCTCCAGCCAATTTTAAGTATTGCCCATCTAATCCATCTCCCCCTGATGCCTTTCCATTCTTCAATTTCTTCACTACTCTAAATACTCTCTCTAAACTAATTGTCATAGGAAAGTCACCTCTAATGTTACTTCTAAGTAATGAACACTCTACTTCCTTTTTCTGAAACACTTCAGAATAGTATTTATTTAGAGCTTCGGCCTTTTCTTGATCACTGACATAGACTATCCCCCCATCTCCTTTTAAAGTAGGAATTTCTCCTTTACCTCCCCTCTTTTCCTTTACATACTTAAACATTCTATTCCAACTACCTTGTATATCATCCTTATCTAACATTTTCTTCATATAACTATTCCACGCCTCCACTTTAGCTTCATTAAGTTTGTCTTGTAAGTCATTTAAAATTTGCTTATTCCCTTTCCACTTTTTAATTGAATTGTATACCTTCCTACTCTTTCTCTTGAGGGCTCTTACTTTATGATTGTAGTATGATGGATCACTATTTTGCTTTAAATATTTACATGGAACACAATAATTTTTTACATCTTCAAGTATCTTCAAGAAATTTTCCCACATTGTATTAATATCGCCCCCCAATGCTGCCCAATCTTCATATCTATCCCATAAACTTTCTCGAATACTCCTCACATCTGCCAATGCATAATTCCAAACCTTCTTTGCCACTTTGCCTCCACCCCTCGAACTAACACTTGAGAATACCTCAAAATCAGCTATGGGAACAAAATGATTGCTTATCCCCTGAACCACCTCACTGCTGAGCCAACAGTTTTCCGGTTTAACTAGTATTACATCTAATAAGTTCCCTCCTAAAGAAGTTACTCTGGTATTTTCCTCAATCACTTGTACAAATCCCTGATTAATTATTTTATTTACTACGGACTGTTTCTTACTTAGACTATCTTCCATTCCACCACCCCAACTAATTCCTGGTAAATTGAGATCACCAGCTATAATAATTTGGGCACTATCTCCTATTTTTTTGCAAGGTTTCTCCAGATTTTCTAAAACTAATAGTTCACTATTATTAATTGGTTGGTACACTCCAATTATTTCTATTCTCCCCTTGCCAATATGTAAACTTACTCCTAGAATCTTGCATGATTCATCTACCCATGTAATGCACCCATTGAACACCTTTCTAGATAAAATCATAATCCCTCCTCCCTTCTTATTTCTATCCCTTCTAAACAAATTGTAGCTATTCTTTCCTATTTCTCTATCCATTATTTCCTCGTCTAGCCAGGTCTCAACTGCCACAACCACATCTGGTTCATACATTTCTACCATTGTCCAGAAACGTTGAACCTTTCCCCTGAGACTTCTACAGAACAGTCATAACGCTAATACTCTCTACTTGGGCTATGATTGTTTTTAACCCTACCCCCACTCCTCTATCTACCGATACTGTATGCTTCTCCATCTCCTCTCCTCGTTTCCCGAAACGTTTTTCCACCTTAGGCTTCTACATATATAACTATCTGCAACTCCCTGAATAAGACAAGCTAGCGTTTCCAATCTCCCTTTCTATTTAAGTGCAATCCATATCGATCAAGATCATGTAAAGTAAATCTACCCCTTGCTTCTACAAAAGTTACTCCTAAATCATTGCAAAGCATTCCCAACCTATTATTCACATTATCGATGTACATAGGTAGGTCCCACATCTGATCTATCTAATACTACACCCAATACGATTTTTGGATTCAAATACACCCTTTTAGCTTCAAATAATTGAGCGAGCGTAGCGAGCGTCTCCACTTGACTCTTATGGCTCGAATGTCTGTTTTTTTTGTTTTTTTTTCTGTTACTGCTTCGATACAGGTCGCACCGTTTCTCTGATCGACCTGAAATTTTGCACACATGTACATACCACCTAGGCGGGTTGCTATATAGTTTTTGATCAAAATCCGATCGTTGGATATAAAAAATAAAATAAAAAAATAAAAATGTTCCGATCGTTATGAAATTTTGCAGGGTCAATAAGTATAACATTCTCTCCTATTTTACAAATTTTCAGCTAAATCGGTCAAGACCTTAAGTATTGTAGATAGTAATTACATTTTAACAACAGTAACGTTACCATGGCAACGAAAAGTCTCACTATGCACTGCCACCTACAAGTAATCAAAATACTATCGAGGAATCAGTGTATTATTTGTTATCAAAGAGCCCAAGGAAATGATGTCAAGGTCCTCTAGATGGCAGTGGATTTTATCCATTCTCTCCTATTTTACACATTTTCAGCTAAATCGGTCTAGACCTTAAAGACTTATTGGTATGTAACATTATGGGAATGTCGTACTCGGGTCGTGTTGCACGTACCGGTGCTCGCTCAACAACGCGACGGGACTTTAGCGTTTTCCTAGTAGCTTCCGCATCTTATTTATGGATCCCTCAATTCCCATTCTAGTTTTTATATTATTTGTTCCAACATGCAGATAAAGAAGCCTTGTATTACCTTGCTCTTCCTCCGTTTCAATATATTTTCTTAGTTCTTCAATTCTTATTCCTGGATAAACCTTTACTGCATATCCCCTACTCAGACAGTAACCTCCAGCACCTCTTAACATTGAATCCCCCAAAACTACTACATCCAAACTCTTCACCCATTCTTCATCCGCGATTCTATTCTTTCAGACGTAGTGATGTCTTGTATCTTGCTGATGCTGACGATGTCATTCTGCTTCTAATTTCTTGTTTGCTTCTCACCTTGTCCTTGGGTTTCTTCTATGCTTCCTAGACAAATGTCCTCTTCACATAATATGGTTCTTAATTGCTTAGGCCTAGTTTGTCTACTTTGACCAATTTTGGTTTCGCAAATCGTCGATTGTTCGGTGGTCATTGATCCTACTTCCTGATAGGCCTGTAGACCTAGGTCTACTTGACACATAGGCCTTGATGGAACTAAACTGTTTGCATCACAACTTAAAACACTTATACTCCTGCATACTAACTTTTTCTATCTTAGGCTTTGGAGGCCTTGGCCTACATTCCTCAGTCTTGTATTCAGCCATTAGAATGCCAACTTGTATCATGTCTTCAAGGCGGTTTAATTTCTTTTCGTCCTCGTTATCCTTCTCCATTAACACTCTTCTCATTTCTTCGAATTTATTTCTCATAGACTTGTTAATCTCCCTTAATTCATCCATTTCCCTCATCATTTCCGTATACATCCATTCAATTTCCATCTTCCTAATTCTTCCTAATCTATCTGCTTGATCAAACTTTGCAGTTAACACCGTATCGGATGGGCCGTCCCAAGCAACACTTTCCATCTTCTTCATCCTCGTTGTCAAATCTTCTAATTTCAGCCTCATGAGCTCATTGCCTTTTCTAGTTATTCTCTTTTCGATCCTCATTTGACGAAACTTCCTCTTCCTCACTTTATTAATGGCAATTCCCTTTAATATGGTTTTACCTAATCTCGGATATCCCTCACTAGGCACTTGTTTGACGTCAGTCTTGGTAATAACTCCAGGCAAACATACTACACTATCAAGCTCTGGCTGTACAGCATTGTCCAATGAGCATTCACTCGTACACTCCTTGCATATCCACTCTTCAAATTTAAATTTGCTGCCAAAGTCTTCCTTCTTGAGCCCTAAACATTTATAATGGGTCCTAATTGTGCATATTTTACACTGTGGACCCGTGCGTACAACACGTTTGAGCAAATTTCTGTCTGCTTTTATGATCGATTTTGTTACATTGTTACGATTGACAACTACTTTGTTTAACGAATCAAACGTTTGAACTTTGTTGGGAATTGCGGGGTAAAACCTTGCTTTATTTTCAACGAGTCTGCAATTAACAAAGTTTGTAAGAAGCTCCTTTCCGTTCATAGGTGCACCCAGTAGAGATCGCTTAATGTCTTTTCGAGCAACATCACCTGTTGACAAGCAGATTAATTCTTCATTTGGAAAAGACTGAAAAACGTTGAACCTTTCCAATACGCTCTTTATTGCAACCATGTTTGCCAAGTCTTTTTGCATTCGACTGAGGCCACACTCTACTGGCAGTGCATATTCTCCATCGTCCAACTCCATTCCGAACATTTCATATGTATCTTTTGCTAACGTTGCTCTAAAAATAAAAGTGAGACTCCACTTTTGTCTAGCACTCTGGTTTTGAGAGATACCAACTAAACCACCTGATATTTTAGCAATCTTATTGACATGTTCCAGGGCTATGGTCATCACTCATCTGGTACTGGTTGAATTTACGTTTTGTTTCTTTTATGACAAAGTCACCATCCACAAACCCTTTGTATACATCTGGAGCTGTTGTTTCCAGCATCTTCATGTCAGCAAGAAATATTGACCCCCAACGAGTGTAATTCCTGTGGTAATACAAAGCAAACCAAGGAAGCATTTCAGCAAATGGGGACAAATATAGTCTCATCTCCATCTCGGATTGCCCTTGTGAATCTCATAAGGATAGATATCATATCCATAATAATGCCTCCAGTAGATAAGTGTGGGATTTCCTTCCTGGATAAGATCAAATTCATTGATTAGGTATAACAGACTTACTAGCAAAACATTTTGCGCCTCAATGCTTTATAAACTTAACGAAACATGTTATGCTGTGCGTCTACCGTTAGAGGTAATTTTGTACAACACACTTTTACCTAAGGAAAGTGAAAGTGGCAGACAGGCTCGTGCTGGACGTATCTTGCGGGATGGAGTTGAGGGTGGGGGTGGTAATTGCAGGTGGAGGTGGGACGTTAGCACGGGGGGGGGGGGGGGGGGGAGAAAATATTCCAAAACAAACCATTATCCCCATCTCGGCTTAAGTTTGTTTTAGCAAAATTTAAACTTGGTGTTGTGCGACTGCAAAACATAAAAGTTTATCCCAACTGGGACTCGAACCCCAATAATCCGGTTTACAAATTGATGTTCAACCACTTCACATGCAGGGGTCATAGGCTTAAATGTAGTTGAATAGCGGTTATTTACGTAAAGTCTATCCGGGGAGAACCAATAATGTCATTAAGGAAAATAAAAAAGGTCACCGCATGACCTTTGACCTCCCGTAAAAATAGCCAAGGTCGTTTGCCAACATGGAAACCGGCTAAAGTTGATAAGAGTATGGTCTACCAAAGAGAATAATAACTAATAAGGTATGTTTCCTGCTTGTACCCAAAAATGCGAGATGTTTCATTTCTAAAGGTCTTTTAGAATAGTGCTTCTGTACTATATGCGGACATTTTAAAGTTAACGCTTAGTTACTGGCTCTTAGGAAAGTTATGTATTAGACTACAAGCAATAATTTGTTCCATCTTTTTTTGGTTTATGCGGTTTTATCATCTACACCTCTACTGTGCCAAGGACGTTGCTAATGGACTGGTCCAGCACAAAATGCAGTTGTGGCTTCATTTCCATGTTTTGTTTATATGAAGCTTGAAGAAAGAGGTCTCAATGATGGTGGTGGAGTCAACGTGTAAACATAGTGCCTCACTGTACTTAAAAATATTTGTCTTTCTTTGTTTGCCATCATTCAGTAATCTAATTTAATAAAATAAAACATAAATATGTTGCAATCAACAACTTATAATTATTTTGCTTGATGATTTATTGAACATTTCTGCTCCACAACATTTGTACTACTATTTCAAGGATGAAAGAAAAGCTTGGTTATTGACTGAAGTCAGATGGGACTAGATTTGTTTGTATGTGTGCGTATCTGCGAGTTCGTCAAAGAACCAAACCACTGAGAATAGATTGCGCTCAAAGGTTAATCTATCGCCTAGCGTAGAGAACAATAACTAACCAGATTCAAGTGGTTGGTTTGGCGGATCACGTAACATATGGTTAAATTGGCTTGAAAGAGTTCAGTGTTTTCCTGGCAGAATGCGCCATGTAAAAACCGGTTATAGTCGTTCATTAGGCCTTGATGGGTGACCTGTAAGGTCGATAAAAGAAGTTTGCGTGTCACGTGGTTGGGGGCGTGGTCTAACCAAGTAATCCATGTTTGCTGTGCAATCAATAAGGAATTAATAATTGTTAACTATTATTTAATATTAGGTAAATATGCAATATGGTGGACGTGAAAAATACTATAAAAAAACTACAAAACCTTCCACGTATCTATTTAAAATATAAAGGACTTTCCCCAAAAGAAGTTTACATAAAGAATGTATTGTAAAAAAAAAAACTCGATGGAGATTTGAACCGGCGAATCATAGCACAAAAGTCAAACCCGCTACCATCCTGCAACATTGTACTGTGAGAGACTGGACGATGGGGGCTGAAGTAGTCAGTAGGTAGCGGTAGGGCCGTTTTTAGGATATTTTCCAGTGTCCGGGAGCAGTGAAAATGCTGCTTATATGGACCTTAGATTTTGTATGGACTCGCGTTAGCCACAAGGGGTCTGGGGCAAAGCCCCAGCCGCCGGAGCCTTCTCGGCAAAGGCGAAAAAAAATTCACCATACTACAGTTATTTCAATATGTTTTAACTGCACTCGGACTCTGTAAACGATGTTTTACAGCAACTATTTGCGATCTAAAAACTCAAAATATGAACGTTAAGTGACCCACTTTAGTAAATTTCAGCCTTAATTTTTATGTAATGACGAAGCATACAGGCAAACATTTGTTTTACCAAGGTAACTGTCGAATTGTATAAGTGTATGTGCATATTTACTATGGAGATTCTGGGATTAATATTTAAATCACTAGTTTTTCCCTCTTCCGGTTCCTACGCCACTGGTAGGCGTGAATTCGCCGCTGAATCTTGATCACACTCCCGAGTTACGAGGCTACAAGCATAAGGTAAGCTAAAACCACAATCAGGAGTGTAATGAAATGTAGAGAAGTTGACTACTAACTAATTATAGATTGATTAATTATAGACTTTATTCAAAACAAAAACACAAGACAATAATACTGATGCTTGTCTAACGCGGACGCCATCGTAAAACAGTACTACCAATATAACAACATGAAATATTACTAGTCTAGTTTGGGCGCGCTGTTCAAGTCCATATTCAACACTCCGCCTCAGCACGTCCCAAAGTTCTTTACAACGCAAAGTTGGTCCCGCAACTCTCCAAAGCGAGTTCCACAGATCGCCTTAGTCAGAATATCTGCCTTTTGATGTTGTGTTGGGATGTAGACCGCCTTAATCTTCTTTTCTTCCACCAATCGCTTGACAAAGTGGTATTTAACATCCACATGCTTCAAGCGTTTTACTTCCCACTTTTCCAGGTACTTGATACATGCTTGATTGTCTTCAAACAACACGACTGGCTCTTGTACATCAACGTCAAGATCTTTCAGCAGTCCTTTTAACCACAGAACTTCTGCAGCTGCACCCGCAAGAGCTACATACTCGGCTTCTGTCGACGAATTGGCTACGGAACTTTGCTTTTTAGTAGACCACACTGACGGGCACCCGAACACCATCATTAAATGTCCCGAAGTACTCCGCCTGTCTGCCGCTTCACCCCAATCAGAGTCAGCGTAACCCACTAATGGCTGTTGATGACCACACTTGTAGAACAAACCAAATTCCAAGGTTCCTTTCCAATATCGAAGGATTCGCTTTAGTCCTTTCCACTCACATTCCGTCGCATTAGTTTGAAACTGGCTAAAATAATGCAACGCTGCACTAATGTCCGGTCTCCGTCTCGTAGTCAGCATTGCATACATCAAGCAACCGATTAGTTCACGGTACGGTTTGTTTCCGATAATGCAACCTTGATCACCTTCCTTATCCTTTTCTGTGCTTCCCAGGGAGTTTTCACGGGTTTACAGTCTTTAGCTTGCCTACCAGGTGGCAAATCTGTTAACTCCCAGATATTGTTTTCTTTTAACGCATTCATTTCCTCTTTAGCAGCTTTCTTCCATTCTACCTCATCACTTCTGACTGAAATTTCATCAAAGGCCTGAGGCACGTTGTCCACGAACGAACAAAGAGCGAAGGCGGTGTACTCATCCATGTACTTTGGTGGACGGACAACTCGCCGTGAACGTGTTTTAATGATATCGTCTTCTTCTTCCTCTTCCGTTGTCACTTCTGGTTCTTTACTTTGGATTTCTTGAACTTCATTTTCCGGTTCTTCACGTAGAATAGCGTCTGTATATTCACTAGGTATATTTCCGCCTGACTTAGACTAGAGGTCTGCACGGGCCTACTTCTAGAAGCCCGGCCCGGGCCCGGAATTTCAGGCCCAGGCCCGGCCCGGGCTCGCCATAAGTGTAAGTAGGCCCGTTACAGCCCGTTCAGAGGTTAAACTCAAAGCAACAGCATGTGGACTTTTTAGTTTTTACCATGGGATATATGAATGAACGTCACGGTGGGGATGAAATGTACTATTACGAGAAACTAAACGGTGAAATTGTGGTCGAGGAACATTTCTATGTTCGCAATTGCAAATACCGATTTCAAATTACATCATAAAGCCCCAAAAAAGCCCGTCTCATTCAGTGAAAAGCAGGCCCGGGCCCGGCTTAAAATGCATAACAAGGGCCAGGCCCGGGCCCGTGCAGACCTCTTACTTGGACACCTTCGTTTTACTCTTGTAAAAGTAGTCGGTTTCATCAAAGATAACATCATGACCGATGTACAATTTCTTGTCATCCTCATTCCACGATCGATAACCATTCGATGCGTACCCAACCATGACACACTTTTCAGATCTAGAGTCCAGTTTTCCGATGAGTTCTCGTGGAACTTTGAGATAAGCAGCACAACCTAAAACTCGAAGCTTTTCAGTACTAACTTTTCTACCATACCACTGCTCAGCTGGTACGTAAGGGCACGATTGATCAAATACACCGCAGTGTAAATAGCTTCCGGCTATAAGGTCTTGGGTACACTACTGTCAAGTAACAGACACCTAGCCTTTTCCATAATAAAGCGATTCATACATTCCGATACTCCGTTTTGCTCGGGAGTGTATTGTACAGTACATTCATACTGGATACCTTTACTCTTAAAGTATTGTTCCATTGCTTTATTTACGTATTCCGTCCCATTATCACAACGGAAACAACTGATTTTGTGGTTCAAGAAGTGTGCTGTGGCCATAGCTTCATACTGCTTAAAGTATTCCAGCACTTCCGTTTTGGCCTTTATAACATAGGCTACTGTGAAATGAGTAAAGTCATCAATAAACGTTATGACATACCTTGCTCCGTCTTGTGCAACTGGTTTGATCGGTCCCATCACGTCACTATGGATTAACTCCAAGTGTCGTCGAGCACGAACACGTTCTTTATTGTGGGGCAATTTTGTTTGTTTACCTTTCACACAAGTTTCACAAACCTTCTCTGGTGCTGTCGTCACTGCAAGTCCATCCACTTGCTTCCCTAGAACTTTAAGTTTACGGTTACTTATGTGTCCTAGCCACACATGCCACAGTTCCGGAGTGTGCCAATAACATTGGCACTTCTGACGCCAGTTGAAAGTTGAAGCCGTACAACTGCCCAACTCGTTCACCTTAAGCGAACTTCAAATTTCCTTTCGAGATGACAGCTTTTCCCTGTTCAAACACGATTTTATAAGAGCGCGCTTCTAATCTTCCCACTGACAGCAGGTTAAATGTAAAGGGTAGAGGTAGTGAAAAATGGTGATAACGAAATTCGCGATTTTTTTTAAATATCCATTTTATTGCCTAAAATGTAATATTGTCGACGAATTACATCATTTAGAGATGGAAAAAACACATTTTGAAAACGCGAATTTCGCGAAATCTCGTGTATATCGCGAAATAACGACGAAATTGTATAACTGGTCAAAACGCGAATTAACTCGCAAAATTATACATTTTTGTGCTCAAAATGTGGGGGGATGGTGGAGGTGCCGGTCCAGACCGAACATTACGCACGCAGCGGGCGGTACATCGTTTCGTGACGTCACGGGCTTCACGGAAATAGACCGCCAAAATAACGACGCGTATCACGGACTCCGCGGCAATAGTCCACCAAAACAATGGTGCGTATAAATATTGATTTTTGCTTGGGAATCGATTCTGAATAGATTTGTGGATCACAATGATCAATTCTCTTTTTGGAATGTATGTCATCCCTACTTAAAAGACTTAAAGGGCTTTTTTAAAAAAAATTATAATTTTTTCTTTCTTTTTCTTTCTTGTGCAAAGTTGGCCTCTTTAGGTTTCAATACAAGACTGCCTCCTTTTCTATCCTGCTCAGTTCATCGGGCAGGGAGTCGATGTCACTCTTGAGGGCAGCGCATCTAAAGAGATGCGCTCTGTCTTGGTCTTCTAAATTACAAACTTTACAGGTGGCCGGTTCCATAGTAACTAAGTACCAAGTGTGTTATATAACGTTGGTAGGGGATGGTCCCGTACAGGGTACTCTGCCCTTTAAATTTTCGTAAAAAAATATTTACCATGAATTTTGGCCCCCTCAAGGTAAAAGTAGACGGCTCAACTTTGCACCATTACGACGGGTTCGATTCCCGGTACCCAAACTATTGTATCCATTATACATACATCCCTCCCGGAAGTGTTGGTGTTCGATTTTTTTTTTTTAGAACCATAAAAATTCGAATTATGAACATTTCCAACTGGCAATTTCTAAACAAACAATTTGGCTATTTTTTTTCGCGTTTTGGACGCAAATTCCGGGACAAATTTTTCCACCCTCTCGTGCGACCGTCTCTAAGCTTTCAAAATCACCAAAGACCAAAGCTCTAGAGTTTACCGAAAATTTTGAAAAAAATGCCGAACGGTCACTTTTGTAGGGGGGTCCGCGTTTGAACACGGGACGATTATGTTTCATTTGTCGTCGATAGAATGCATAATCATTCATCCCCCCAGTGGTGACGTGGCGGAAAAAAAAATCAAATTTTTTTTTCTCGTAGAAAATTGCTTGCAACGACCGAAATGTGCGAACATTTTCACGCAATTTCGCGATTTTATTGCGAGTCGCAATGTTCAACGTCGCCACGGCCAAACGAAGAGAGATGGGGTAAAAAGTCAAGGGGCGACGCGTGAGCGCCGCCGAAGGAGCCGTCGCCGAGCGCACGGGGCACGCACTTTGGGCGCCGCGTCGGCCGCCAAACGCGTCGGAATCGCGAATTTCGGGCCGCCAAGGTCGCGGCCGCCGCCCAGAGTGTGAACGCAGACTATTAATATAGTAGACAAGTCGCGCTCACGCGCGGCTTGAAAGCCGCTGCGCGGAGGGAATGGAAAACCTCGTACTTGAAAACCTCGTAGTTGGAAAACCTCGTTGACGCGACAAAATCGCGAATCGGTCCGTGTACGGCCGCGATACGTAGTTTTCGGAACGTTTGTCGTTTTTTCCGAAGTCCTGGACAAATTTTTTTACGGGAACCCTTTCGGTACCCGGGCCCGGGCCCGTTCCGCCTCTAAGTACGGGGAAAAATATTTCGAAACGGAACATTTTTACGCCTTTTGTGTAAAATGTGTGGAAATGTTTTCCTGGGACAATTGTTGGGGCTCTGATAGAAAGCGCCACTTCATACGCCTTGTATGCAATGCTGCATCGATACATTCCCCGCGCCCACGTCTGAGCCCATTACTAATCCCCGGGAACGGTCCGGACCTTTTACAGAATGTGTGCTCCACGCGACGACCCGGGCCAAACCCGCCCAAACTATCACAATCCCCTAACATCTGGTGTGTCTCGCCCCTCCGAAGGTCGAAATCCCGAGCCGTTTCCTATTATTTAAAAATTTTGGTTCGGTTTTTATTACCATTTAGGTTTTACTTTCCTTTGTGAGGGAAAAAACGCAAACCCAACATTTTTCCAGTTTTTCTTCTTTTCCCGGCTTTTTGGGGTTAAACAGTAAAAATCTGAGGCGAAAAATGCATGGCCAAGAATATCAAAAAGTTCAATTGCTGACGCTTTCCTTGTTTTCCCCCACCTTTTTTGGACGTCGCCGGATCCTACCCGCCCCCCCGAAGCTGCGGGGAAAAAAAGGGGCATTGTGGGGAAAAAATTGAAAATCGGACTACTTTTTTCTTTTTTCCCGGGGTTTTCCGTGCCGCCGAATTTTCCGGGGCCTATTCCGGGGAACGCAAAAAATTTGCCCGTCATCCGGTTTCGTAAAAGCCCAAGATGGCCCGGAAAGAGAAGAAAGTCCGAGTTATGACGAAAAGAAAAATTTTTTTTTTTTACCAAAAAGACAACCACTTTTTTTGAGAAATTCAAAGAAATTTTTTACACACTCTAAAATTGCAGATCCTGACTATGTTTTTTTACCCGCCCCTGCGGTTCGGTTTTGGCGAAAAAATCAAAAGAAAAAAATTTAAATCCAAAAATTTCCCCTTTTGGGCCCCCCCAAAAAGGGGGGGGTAGTCCCCGGGGGAAAAAGCGTCAAATTTCCTAAAAGCAAAAATTATGATCGTAACGTTTTTAGCCGTCCCCCCAGTCCCTGTCGTGTTTGTTGTCCGAAAATACTAAAATCTACCCCCCCCCCCCCCCCCCTCCCCCCCGTCAATCCCTCATCAGGCCCCTCACGACAGAATACTGGTATTAAAAATAAATTTTTGCAAAAGGGTTGAAATATGATCAAATGTAAAATTTCCATTTCCAAATCCCCCCCTCCCGCCACCCCCCCCCCCCAAACTGTGTATTGCGGCGTCCCCAGTCAAACGTTCTCGAAAATCGGGCCTTGCACGCAGCCCCGTGCATAATTTTTAAAGAGCAAAACCGAAAAAAGTTCCTAAATTTCACTAATATTTTAAAGGGTTTTTTTAGGAAAAACGGCTTTTCTCCCCCCCCTCACCACCCACTTCGTTTATAACTCCTCATCTTGGGCCCCTCACAAGGAAAAACTGGATGAAAAATAATTTTGTCAAAAGGGTTGAAAAAATTGATTAAAAGTATTAAATCCCTTCCAAAATCCCTGTCGCCCCCCCCCCCAAAGTGTCTTGCGGGGGTTAAGTCAAACAGCATCTAAAATTTGGATGCCTTGGCGCGGCCCCGTGACGTAAAAACCCAAAAAAGTTAAAACTTTCCCAAATTAAATGTTTAAGTATTGAAACTCGACTTTTTCATTTTCCCCCCCCCCCCCCCCTCACCAAAAATACTGGATTACCCCAAAATTTGGTTTTTTGTCCTCGATTGCCCCTTTATCATAAACCCCACCCCTGTGTGTTCATTGATTTATATAAAACTAGGAAAAAGCTAAGCCCGCCGCGTTTATGGATGAGCTTTTTAAAGTTTAAATTTTCTTGGGGTATCTTACTTTTGCAAATGCTTTTTTTTTGCTGCCTACGCATTTAGGTGAATGTTTTCCCCAAATTTTTTTTTGTTTCTTTCAATTTGGGTTTTTTTACCTAAAAAATTTATTAAAAGTTTTTTTTTTATGGATTCTGGGTAACTTTTTATTTTTTTTTTTTCAAAAAGGGCTACTCACCATAAACCCTTTAAAGTCCATGATAATATGAACGTTGTTGCCCCCCCCCGTTTGGGTCAAATTGGCCCAAAAGGCACAAAAAAATCGCCAAAAAATCAAAAAAATTATATTAAAAGTTTATTTCTATGGGTTCTGGCTAACTTTTTCAATTTTTTTTTTCAAAAAGGGACTACATCCAAAAACCTTTAAAGTCCTGTATAATTGAACTTGTAGCCCCACCCGTTTGGCCGAATTGGCCCCAAAAGTCCGAAATTTGCCAAAAAAACGAAACAATCGTAAAAGTACGATATTTATGAGAAAAAATTTCTTCGATTGTACCCCCAAAAAAAAAACCCTAATTTAGGATTTCGAAGGTCCTGTCAAATTTTTATCAAGATCGGATAAGCCGTTTGTTGGTAGAGGTTTAAAAAATAACAAAAAAAACAAAAAAAAAAAAAAAAAAAAAAAACAAAAAAAAAAAACCCCAGCTAAATTTTTTGGGGGGTCGGAGAAAATAAAGACTTCGCTTCGCTATCCCAAATTAATTTTATTTTTAAAATTTAATTTTTATTTACTTTTTAATATTTTAACTACTCAAAATTGCCCCCTTTAAAAACCCCTTTACCTGGTGAATGTCTGGCACCCTACGCTTTTTTGATCTTTTCAATTTTAGTACCTATGTGGTCATTTTGGATTTTGAATGTCATTATCTTTACATAACCTTGTTCGGGGAATATTTTGTTTTAATTGATTCTTGAATTGGATATTTGCTTAACCCTTTTAGGGCCCCATTTTATGCAGAGCATTGAACATCTTCTTACAAAACCCTTTAGATATAGAAAGAGTTTGTTTCAAATAGCGTCTCATATTATCCGAACACAGTAAAACATGAAAAAGTAAAATGATAATCATTTTTTAACGTTTTTTAATTACAAATAAATTTTTAAGTGCAATTTCGGGGCTCAGGACCTTTTAAAAAGTGAGCGGAGTAAAATTTTTTTTTAAGATTAATGTTCTATTAATTTTTTAGCCCCCCATGGTAGGGACCTAAAAATCGAAAAAGGGCCCCTTTTTGGGGGGATCCAAAAAAATCATGTTGGATAATAAAATGCTATTTCATTCTTTTAAAAAATTACCATGGATTGCTTGTCGGAAGGAAAAAACACCGGCCGAATGTAACAAAACCACAAAGTGTTTTTTTATGAAAGCTGTAAAAATGTCCCCTGCGGCAAAGTGAATTTGTCGTTTCTCAAAAAAAATTCCTTTGAGCTACGCCCGCAAGGTGGCCGTTTATCCCGAAAAAAAGGCCCCCGAATCTGTAAAAATACTGTAAAATCAATTTTTCGCCCACAGAGGGTGAAAAAGAATAGTTTTTAAAAGTTCAAAACCCGGGTTCCCCAATCATTTTTGATTTTAATAGCCTAAATTACAATTAAAAACTTTTTTTTATTTCACCCCCGGCACCCCATTTCTATGTTGGTGCAAAACATTTTGGAAGATCAATTTTACCGTGGCAAAATTTTTAAATTTTCCCTTCGTATCGACCAATCGAAATAAAAAAAAAAAAATTGTACACGTCATTTGTGACGAAACGAACATTGTTGTAGCCCAAACTTTTGCTGGGGATAAAATCTTTACCTCGAATTTGGGGCCCAAAAAATTTTGGGCATTGTCTAAAATCGTACGTCCCCTCCCCCCATTCAACATTGTACCTTTACACGGGTTCGATTCCCGGTACCCAAACTAATTTCGTTCTTGTACATACATCCCTCCCGAAAGGGGTCTTTTTTTTTTTTTTTTTTTGGTACAGTTAAAAATTTGAATTTTGAAAAATTTTTCCCAAATGGGAAAGGGGGGGAAACAAAGTTGTTTTAATTTTTTTTTAATTTTTTTTGGGGGTTTTATTTTCGATATTTCGGGAACGATTTTTTCCACCCTCTTTTGGTCCTTTTTTTTGCTTTAAAACATCAAAGAACAAGCTCTAGAGCCTACCCAAATTTTGAAAAAAATCGGAAGGTAAATTGAAGTGCCAAATAAAACACGTGCCATTTTTTCCGACCGCCAAACCTGGGCAGGTGAAAATCCCGTGCAGGTGACGTGGCGAGAAATTAAAAAAAAAAAATCCCCGGCAAGAATCCTGGTTGGATCGAGGGGACGTTTTTGAAAAACGCAAAATGGGAAACGTTCCACGCCCGCCACGGCCAAACGAAGAGAGATGGGCGAAAAAGTAAAAATGGCGGGATTGTTGCGCGTTTCTTGCGCAACGCCGGTGGGTCGTGCCGAGTTTGGGGGAAACGCGTACTTTGGGCGCCGCGCCGGCCGCCAACGCGCGAATTTCGGGCCGCCAAGGTCCGGGGCCCGGCCGCCAAGAGTGTGAACGCAGACTATTAAATATAGTAGACAAGTCGCGCTCACGCGCGGCTTGAAAGCCGCTGCGCGGAGGGAATGGAAAACCTCGTACTTATAAACCTCGTAGTTTGAAAACCTCGTTGACGCGACAAATTCGAGAATCGGCCCGCGTACCGCCGCAATACAGTACTTTGCGGTTAACGTTTGTCGTTCATCCGAATACATGGGACAACTTCGTTTTCCGGGACACTTTCTGTACGCCACCCGAACCTGCCCTCCGCCTTGAAGAAATTTAAAAAAGGAATCAAAATCAAAATATTTTTACTCAATTTGTAAATTTCCGGGACGCCAAATATTCCGGGACGCGTTTCCGTTAAAAAAAAATGTTTGCATTGCCCGCCCGGTTCCATAGAGCCCAAGATGGAGCCGATCGGACGAAAAATGCCCGAGCTACTAAAGGCCTCACGGTTGGGCAACTTTCCGGTACGTCTAAATGTTAGCCTCATCCGTGCGGTTCCGTAGAGTGCAAAATGGACCCAATCGGACAATAATTGGGCCTTTTGTTAAAATCCGGCACATCACTTTTTCGGGACGCTTTTGCGGTACGTCTTAACTTCGCCTCGTCCGCGCGGATCCGCAGAGCCCAAGATGGACCAGATCGGACATACTCTGTATTTCTCGAAAATCCGGGACAACAGTTTTTCCGGGACGTTTTTCCAGAACGTCAAAATATGCGCCTCGTCCGCCCGGTTCCGTAGAGTCCAAAATAGACCCGGGCGTACAATTATTGCACCTTTTGTAAAAATCCGGGTTAAAAGTTTTTCCGGGACACATTTCCGGTACTTGAAAATATTTGCCTCGCCTGCCCGGTTCCTTAAACCCTACTGCGCCTTTCGTCAAAATCCAGGCCAAATTTTTTTCCGGGACACTTTTCCGGTACGTCAAAATATGCACCTCGTCCGTTCGGTTCCGTAGAGCCTGAATTGAACCTGATCGGACTGTAATTGTGGAAAAAAAAATACCCTAATATGACCAACCACTATTTTAAGAAATTCCAAAAAAGCTTTTGGACAATTTCAAATGAAGGTGTTTCGGGGTCGTAGCCTTGCCGATACGGTTCCATTGAGCCCAAGATGGACCCGATCGGCCCAAAATTGGTTGAGCCATTAAAAAAAACATTGTTTTTTGGATTTCCCAAAACGATTTTAAGAAAAACGACCCTCTGACGCCTTGTGGAAGAAGAAAAAAGAAAAAGAAAAAGTTTTTCTCCAAAATGATTAACTACTAATTTGAGATATTCCAAAAAGTTGGCCACGATCAAATGAAGGTGTTTCGGGGCCGTAACCCCTGATGCAGCCCTCTGACGCCATTGGTATCGCCCAAAAAATTAAATGACTTGAAGATATTGATGAAAATGTCTATTAATTTCTATTTCCAAAATCCCCCCTCCCCTCCCCCCCCCCAAAAAAAAAAACAAACAGTGTCGTTTTGGCGTCCAGTCGAAACAGTCCTCAAAATTCGGATTCGTACCGAAAAAAGTTAATAAATTTCACTGAATAATGAAGGTTTAGAATATAAAACTCGAGTTCCCCCCCCTCCCCCCCCCCATACTCCTCGCCACTTTGTCCTCTCGATTCCCTCGTTGAAGCTAAACCCATGGGATTTCCAGAAACCCAAAAAATTTTACTTTGCCCCCCCCCCCCCTCCCAAAGAAGCCCGACACTGCTCAACCCTAAAGGAATTGAATTCGCGTTTGGTGGTTTCTTCCACGAAAGTTTAGATAACTCCCTGATTTGCTGTTCCTGATTTTTGGCAACCTCATATTCGTTTGATTGTGATCGTATAATAAATCAGTTTTTTCTTTCTTTTCTTTTTTTTTTTTTTTTTTTTCTTTTTCGATTTTTTTTCTTTCTTTTTCCTTTTTTTCCACCCCTTTTTTATATTTGATTCATTAATTAATTAGCATTTTAACTCCTTTTTATTTGTTATCAAAATTGTAGTTTTAATTCATTGTCGTTGTAATGTTACTATTTCAAATATGTACTAAACTGTATGTAGTTCATTGTTGTGACTGCATCTATGTAATAAGATTTATTTAGTTGTCCTCCTTTGTAAATCAGTTTTTATAACTGAATAGAATAGACGTTAAATAAATAAATAAAGTTGCTTGTATGAAACATTTATTTCCATTAGTGGAATTATTTGTCGTTCGATATTTTTTCCGCACTCAGTTGTGCTGAACTCCACTATTGGGGAAAGTTCATGTTGTCTCGATACCCACGTTGCACTAAGGCTGTTTAAACGCTCCTATGTAATAATCTTATCGATGTACTAAAGCCTACGTTTTCCACGTGCTGTGAGCTGTGATTGGAGGAGTATGAGAACACCAAGGACGCAAAACTAAAATATTATTCCAAACACTTTCTGCCAATGCACCCTCGTTGCCTCCAAATGTGTAATTTGTCAGTTCATACGCAGTGTTATCACCGATCTGTGAGTGCTATGTGATGGTGCAGTCGATGCAATATACGCGGCTTGTTGATGTGTCATCCTCGCGACCACGTCGTGTGTGTCCCGACTCCCGACCTTGATGAAATATGCTCAACGCGTCATAGTAGGGGAGCATAGGTAATTCCGTGGCCGAAAAGGTGAAAGAGCTATGTATCTGGTATCAATCGATTCGTATTGATCCATAGATAAACAATTTTGATGGTGAGAGTCTTGATTTTTTGGCTGAGACCGGCCATATCTAAAACAAGATGGCCGCCGCTTTCGAATTTTAAACTAGCGTATCTTCGTAAGTATTTGACCGATTTCAATTTCAAAGGTACCATTCGAAAGGTAAATGATAGAAATTTAAATTAATGTAACAAATTTTCACGAAAATCCCATATGTTTGAGGTTATGTTACAAAAACTCTAACTGTTTACTTTACACTTTCTCGTTATGGAACGATATTTACTAGGTAAAAAGGTTTTACATTTTCTTAAGTTGCATTTTTGGTAGATTATTTCTATGTGTTTATAATGAATCCATGCATTTAATTTTCTGACAATTATAGCCTGAGTTTATGTAATTGAAGCGATGGCATGTGTAGATGAATATATGCTACTACTGTGTGATCTTTATGTTTCAAATACATTTTGTCGAGGCACAATTGGTGAAACAATTAGATATTTGGTATAAATCGATTCGTTATGAACCGAACTTAAACAATTTTGAATGGGTAAATTTCGATTTTTTTACTGAGACCTTCCCTGGGCAAAAACAAGATGGCCGCCGTCATTGAACATTTTAACTAAAAATCTTTAAAAGTATTTCGCCGATTTCAATTCTAAAGGTACCATTGAAAAGGTAATAAAAAGAGCTACACATGATATATCAACAATTTTCCAGAAAGTTTAATTTTTTTAAGGTTATGTTTGTTTTGAGATTTTTGTATTTTTAACGATTTTTTCAGAGCACAATAGGTGAAACAACTATGTATGGGGTATCAATCGATTCGTTTTGAACCGTGATTTAACAATTTTGATGGGAAAAATTTTGATTTTTTTACTGAGGCCTTCCCATGGCAAAAAACAAGATGGCCGCGCCAATGAACCTTTTGACTCGCATATCATTAAAAGTATATATCCGATTTTTAATTTACGTATACCGTTGAAAAGGTAATTAAAAGAGAAATAAACTATATATTATCATTTTGTTGAAACATTAATATTTACTGAGGTTATGTTACAAAAACTTAGATTATTTACCACACTCGTCATCGGTATGGAACTTATGGCGCATATATTTACATGACAAAAACGGTTTTTGAATATGTTTGGCTTGTTTATCCGTAGCATATCTCTTTATGTATTTAATGAGTCCTTACTTTTTATGTTCCGACAAATATATCCCGAGATAATGTATTTGAAGCGACGGCATGTGTAAATGAACAATATAGGCATCGAGTATTTTGATCTTGATGTTTTAAGGATAGGACATAGGGGGCTTCAATATGATGCAGTTTCGCAAGAGCGCGCCACGATAGTGCAATTTTTTCCTTTATGCCATTTTTACCCAAAACATTTCCCCTCCTGTGCCAGCCCGCCTCACTCCAGTCCAGCGGAGTGCACGTGCAGTCCTCCAACGCTGTGCCGACGCGACGGCCTTGTGTGGCCTCGAATTTATACCACTCCACCACTCGAAACAAAATACGAATGTAGAACCAATAATCTAATTTGCAGCATCACTGCTATAATTTCTATTATGTGGATCCTCCTTACTTATTAATTATTTACTGAACTTATTACATCGTATAGTGAAGCCGTGTTCTGGATATGTGAACTTGTGAAATTATGGTTTATTTTGGTTGGTTGGTTTTGTATAATTAATCATTGTATGCCAGTGTTGTACTTTTTGCCATATACCATTATATAATAAATACGAAAAACTATTAATAAATTTTATAATTATACAGACTAAATTGTCTTCATTTCTCAATTTGGTTGGTCGGGAAACACTCCCGTAGGTGGAATTGTTAATATTTAATACAATTCAGAAGTTAAAAAATCCATCCCGATCGGGGTACGAACCCGAGTCTCTCACATTCCAGGTAGGCGCCTTAGCCAACTAGACCACCGAGACGGTAACTATTTAACTTCTGAATTGTAGTTGCATTATAGATCTGAATGGGATGGAACAGTACTGCAACGAATATCTGTTGCCTTTGAAGTTTTGAACTGACCAAACAAACATTATTAATAATTTCATTACCTTACGCAGGTATGAGCGAGGTTTATTTCTAGATTTGGTTACTCGAGAAACACTCCTGTAGGTGGAATTGTTAATATTTAATACAATAAAATTCAATTCAATTAGTTAAGGCCCCTACCTGGAATGTGTGAGACTCGGGTTCGAACCCCGATCGGGATGGATTTTTTAACTTCTGAATATGAATTAAAAATAAAATTGTCTTCGTTCCACAAAGCCTGTAACAAGACTTGACTGTGGTTTAAACAAAACAAAAGAAACAACACCTACATGAATTTGTACGGTGATGTACAATAGTGCGAGTCGAAACTACATAAACAAAGTATACAAACTCATAGGAACTTCGTCCGGATAAGAATACCAAAAGAATATTGACCTAAATAAATAAAATATGGAGTACGTGCACAACTAGAGCAGTGAATAAAAAGTTGCATAATTTGCAGCTAGACAATAACAATCGTAAATGAATGTACAAAAGTGCAATAAACAATAATAAAACAAAGTATAAAAAGTAATAAAACAATAGGTAGGCCTAATGCGATGATAGACCACGTGAAACCTACTTCAAGAACTATGAAGGGTTGCGGGGGAGTCAAACATTGTCAGCATAATGATTCGAGAGCAAGATTTATTCGTGATTTTATGTCTGAGATTTAAAGTGCCGTAGATGATCGGCAAGGTAATTGAATTGTTGGAGGTGCAAAATAAAAAAGGGTTCTATTTGCATATTATTTTGTTGTTAAACTTTGGCAAAATAAAATATCCTCTTTAGTCGTCTTTATCTACACCTCGTGCCTGCAGCTTCAGGGTTTATTTAAGTAAAACTTTAGAAAGTATTTTTTACTTTGATAGGTACGCTGAATGGAGAACATAAATAACTAGGAAGCTTCGCAAACGCTTTTTTTAGTCGCGTTGATGGATGAGCTTTTTTTTAAAGTTTTTAGTTTGCGTGGGATCTTTACTTTTGCAAGTGCTTTGTTTTGCTGCCTACGCATTGTAGGTGATTGTTGTCAAGTTTCTATTGTTGCTTGTCAATTTGTTATTATTTACCGTAAAAAAACTTATATTAAAAGCTTTATTTCTATGGATTCTGGCTAACTTTTTCAACTTTTTCTTTCAAAAGGTACTTCATCACCATAACCTGAATGTCCATGTATAATATGAACGTTGAAGCCCCACCCGTTTGGTCAGAATTGGCCCAAATGGCACGAAAATATCGCACAAAAAATAAAAAAAACTTATATTAAAAGCTTTATTTCTATTGATTCTGGCTACCTTTTTCAATTTTTTCTTTCAAAAGGTACTACATCACCATAACCTTAATGTCCATGTATAATATGAACGTTGTAGCCCCACCCGTTTGGTCAAAATTGGCCCAAATGGCACGAAAATATCGCACAAAGAATCGAAAAAAATCGTAAAAGTACGATATTCATGAGAAATATTTCTTCGATTGTACCCAAAAACAATACAGCTCTAAGTTCAGAGATTTCGAAGGTCCCCTACAATTTTCATCAAGATGGGATATGCCGTTTGCCCGGTAAAGAGCGAATAAACAGACAAAAATACAAACAAACAAAAAAAAACTAAAAGAAAAACTAAAAAACACCCGAGCTAAATTATTTGGGGGGTCAGTGAAATTGAAGTCTTCGCTTCGCTCATCCAATAATGACGTTTCATAAATGGTAATACTATCTTAGTCATTAAAAAATTGTTATAAAGTAGGCAAGTTGTTTGGAGAAAAAGCTTTTTTTTCATAGCTATACAGGATAGTAATTGCTTCAAGAAACTTTAGAAAGGACATAATAAAATATAATACAAATGCCACTCGGCAATCGACTAATAAGAGTTAGACCCTAGATCACGACATATCGGTATAAAAACTCCTGGCTCAATCAAACTATTTACATGGGCATAACCAGGTTGCCAACATAATTTAAAACATTGCAATACACATACTAGGAAAACGCTAAAGTCCCGCCGCGTTGATGGATAAGCTTTTTAAAGTTTTTAGTTTGCGTGGGATATCTTTACTTTTGCAAGTGCTTTGTTTTGTTGCCTACGCATTGTAGGTGATTGTTGTCAAGTTTCTATTGTTTCTTGTCAATTGGTATTATTTACCGTAAAAAACTTATATTAAAAGCTTTATTTCTATGGATTCTAGCTAACTTTTTCTTCAGAATTGGCCCAAATGGCACGAAAATATCGCACAAAAAATCGAAAAAATCGTAAAAGTACGATATTCATGAGAAATATTTCTTCGATTGTACCCAAAAACGTAGCAAGTCTAAGTTCAGAGATTTGGAAGGTCCTGTCAAATTTTCATCAAGATCGCATATGCCGTTTGCCCGGTAGAGAGCGAACAAACAGACAAAAATACAAAAAAAACAACAAACAGTCAAACAAACAAACAAACAAACAAAAAACACCCGAGCTAAATTTTTTGGGGGGTCAGTGAAATTGAAGTCTTCGCTTCACTCGCTTCGCTCGCTACGCTCATCCAATCAATCAACATAATACAAAACTAAACAAAAGTCATATTAAATATTTGGATGAGCGTAGCGAAGATTCCATTTCACTACATTGGAGAAAAAAATCCAGAATGTTTTTTTTTTCTTTTTTTCTTTCTGTATTTTTGTGTGTTTGTTAACACGATTCCGGCTAAACCGATACTCCAATTGCGATGAAATTTTGTGCAGGTCTACGAAAACTCTGAACTTAGAACTGCCACGTTTTTGAGCGCAATCGAAAATATTATTTCTCATAAAAATCGCAATTTTACGATTTTTTTTTTAATTTTTAAAACATTTCTTCAACATAACTCTACATGCTTTATCCGATTGTAATGATTCTTGCACAGAACCTTAATTTGATGAATTTATATATTAATGTGAAATTTGAGCGGAATCGAAAAATTATTTCTCATGAAAATCGCAATTTCACGTTTTTTTTCGTTAAAAAAATACGCTCATCCACAACGCGCCTGAAAAAGCGTTTGCGAAGCTCCCTTGTTTTAATTATGCTAGTTTCGTTTTATCCACGTTAGCCGTGCAGTATTCAATAATATCAAACATAATAAGTATTAAATTCACCATGAGTATGAAACAAACATGATTTCTTTTAAAATCTTAACAGTTGATTTTTACATTAATTTATTGGATGAGCGAAGCGAAGATTTCATTTCACTTCACTGGGGAAAAAAACGGAATGTTTTCTTTTTTTCTTCTTTTTTTTTGTATTTTTGGCTGTTTGTTAACACGATTCCGGCTAAACCGATACTCCAATTGAGATAAAAAAATTTGGAGACCTTCGAAATCTCTGAACTTAGAACTGCCACTTTTTGAGCACATCGAAAAATTATTTCTCATGAAAATCGCAATTTTCCGATTTTTTTTTAATTTCTTCGACTTATATAACACCTACATGCTTTATCCGTTTTTAATGATTTTTTCACAGAACCATAATTTTATGAATTAAGATATTCGTGTGAAATTTGAGCGCAATCGAAAAATTGTTTCTTATGAAAATCGAAATTTTACGGGTTTTTTCTTTTTTAAAACAATTCTTTGACTGATAACACCTACATGCTTTACCCGATTGTAATGATTTTTTCACAGAACCTTAATTTTATAAATTAATATATCGTGTTAAATTTGAGCGCAATCGAATAATTATTTCTTATGGAAATAGCAATTTTACGATTTTTTTCTTTTTTAAATTACGATTAATTAAACAAATTAAAATTAAAGTTTATTTTTATTTTATTTAAATTAATTTAAAAAAATCTTCAACTTAGTAATGATTTTTTCACAGAACAACAGAAAATCCGCATGACACATGGCAGCTCAATGCACCAATTACGCTCATCCAACAGCGCGGCGGGACTTAAGCGTTTTTCCTAGTTACCTGAATATAGAGTCAATTGACATAGCCCTTGCGATGTGTTGCCTTTTGCAGCTGATATGTATGTATACAAATTTATCGCGAAGTGGATCTTTTATCAAATACATTTCAATTTAGGATAAATAATAATTTGTAAAATATGCACTTTCTTGCCAATAATTGCGAATCAACATCACCTTTCTTCATTAGTCATAGACTGCGACTTTATTTGGCATTTACTGTAAATTTGGGATTTATAAGTTTTTAAAACATACATTTCAACTATTTCGAATTGTTTTCTATTTACATAAAACTAACATCACTACTTGTTAGGCCTATATTCAATACCCATGTCAATATCCATGCGATCTTTCAGTTATGACAGCAAACATGAAAGTGTTTATGTATGATTTTTAATATTATGGAACACAACAATCAACACCTTGTGGCCCCGATAGCTATTGACAAGAGCAACGGTACTGAGAGCCAGATGTTCTGTGTTCGAACTCTATCAGGACATATTATTAGGAAAATTGCTATCCAAGTACTAACTGCGTATCATACATAATATTTTAGATCAAGTTTCACAATAATGATCATTTGGCTAAGATATATATTTTAGATAATTAGTTAAAGATAATATTTGGAGAGACATTCGCTCAGTTCCATTCCTTATAAAAGACTATCTATGCTGACTTGCAATGACAGACTTTAAAATCATCTTTATGAGTGCATTATGTTTTTATAATTGTAAGCGTTTCCTTATCTAAACTAACAGACTGGAGCAGACATCGCACGTGAAGCCGTTCAAGTCTCAAGTCATATCATAATTGACTTGAAACAGGTACCATTGGGAATAAACAAAAACCGCATATCACCAATCTCTACAAACACATTTCGACCGCGCTTCATTGCGATCTTACTCGATCATGTCATAAATAATATGATAGCGTACGCAAATTAGCTAAATACGCGTGGCTCAAGGCTGCATTCAAGTCAGTTTTTTTTAGAGACGCCTTGCCTTGTGTTTCACTTTGCAATTCATTTTTATTTTAGTTCATCTTAGATTTAAACAAAATACCTATGATCAGCCGATGGCCCGATCACTAGAATTGAGTGACGAGAAATAAGTGATTGAAAAAAGTCTACATTTGCATCAATTATCTTGTATGGTATAAATTTTCGTATTGCAATGTAACAGTTCGGAAGCTTTGAGTATTACCAAACGCAGTGTCGGGAGGTTGCATTGCAAATGCAAGGTCACACTCGCTCAAGTTGCGCGCTCGCATGTTCACACGACACCGCTCACTCGAAGGCAAAGGAGGGGTGGTAATTTACGACTCGACGGGTGTCGGTGATGGAAATGCAGTTGTGCCGGTCTTGCACAAAACCAGGGACGTCCTTTTGTTATTACGTAACAACCGTTAAATATTTTTCAAATGTAACTAGTGCGATGGATAGGTAGATGCTTTATCTAGTATTTTGCGGAAACAAATTTGCAATTTGGTTTATATTTAAAAGGGTACTTCATATATAGGCCCTATAAAAATTTTCGAATTTTGGAGGAAAAATTAAATTTTTTCCCGACATTTGTGTTCAGCAAATACCTGAATTTCGCTTTTTCTTTCAGCACAAGTAAACGAAATTTAAAAATTCCAAGTAGTTTTGATAATATCGTACAAGAGCGTCTTTTTCAGGTGTTTGCCAAATCTCAAATTTCAAGGTAAGTATTGGATTAAGTTATGAGTGTTGGGTATATTATTGATAACGAAAGATAGAGCTTTCTTTTAAAGGTAAAATCGTGATTGTATCTTTATTAGATCAGAAGATATTGGGCTCCGAAGAAAACACGGGAAATCATGCCTGAACCTGTTAAATCCTGCCAATCCTCGGTTGAACCTAACCTTAAACACATTTCGTAGAGGCACAATAATTGATGAAAGGATTATGTATCTGGTATCAATCGATTCGTTATGAAACGTTCTTTAACAATTTTGATGAGGTACCCGTCGCAAAAAAAAACAAGATGGCCGCCGAAAAAAACTTTGAAGCTTACATATTTTCTAAGATAATTGGCAGATTCTTTTCAAAGGTACGGTTGGAAAGGTAATTAAAGGAGCAAAAAAGTATAAATTTGCAATTTTTACGAAACTTTTATATTTACTGAGGTTATCTTGTTACTACACTCGATTGTTACAGTTATGGAACAAATATAACATATATATGTATATATTTTGTTTAACCTTAGTTTTATAGTAAGCGACTTTGACGCTGTTATTTTGGTACCATAGACAGAAATTAATAAAAGTTCTTCCACCGGGGATTGAACCCGGGACCAGATGGAAAGAGTATGACAGTATGACATACATTTCGGCCACGAAAATCTCTAAAAACCAAAAAAAATTATATATTAAGACAGAAATTTAAAAAATACCTCCACCGGGGTTTGAACTCGGGACCTAGACTGTCAATGTCATACTCTAACTGGTCCCGGGTTCAATCCCCTGTGGAAGAACTTTTATTAATTTCTGTCTATGGTACCAAAATAACAGCGTCAAAGTCGCTTACTATAAAACAAAGGTTAAACAAAATATATACATATATACGTTATATTTGTTCCATAACTGTAACAATTGAGTGTAGTAACGAGATAACCTCAGTAAATATAAAAGTTTCGTAAAAATTGCAAATTTATACTTTTTTGCTCCTTTAATTACCTTTCCAACCGTACCTTTGAAATGAATCTGTCAATTATCTTAGAAAATATGTAAGCTACCAAGTTTTTCGGCGGCCATCTTGTTTTTTTTTGCGACGGGTACCTCATAAAAATTGTTAAAGTACGTTTCATAAAGAATCGATTGATACCAGATACATAATCCTTTCATCAATTATTGTGCCTCTACGAAATGTGTTTAAAACATCAAGATCAAAATACTCGATGCCTATATTGTTCATTTACACATGCCGTCGCTTCAAATACATTATCTCGGGATATATTTGTCGGAACATAAAAAGTAAGGACTCATTAAATACATAAAGAGATATGCTACGGATAAACAAGCCAAACATATTCAAAACCGTTTTTGTCATGTAAATATATGCGCCATAAGTTCCATACCGATGACGAGTGTGGTAAATAATCCCAAGTTTTTGTAACATAACCTCAGTAAATATTAATGTTTCAACAAAATGATAAAATAAGTTTATTTCTCATTTAATTACCTTTTCAAAGGTAAACGTAAATTTAAAAAACGGGTATATACTTTTAATGATATGCGATCAAAGGTTCATTGGCGCGGCCCCTTTTTTTT